>PVJL010019408.1:0-13936 GCA_004026885.1 Lyroderma lyra | reverse complement strand
CAATTCTTCTTGGTTCAGTCTTGGTAGGCTATAAGTTTCTAGAAACTTGTCCATTTCTTCTAGGTTGTTAAATTTTGTGGCATAAAGTCCTTCATAATATTTTCTTATAATCCTTTGTATTTCTGTGGTATCAGTGGTAATTTCTCCCCTTTCATTTCTAATTTTGAGTATTTGTGTCCTTTCCTTTCGTCCTTTGATTAGTCTCGCCAGGGGTTTGTCAATTTTGTTGACTTTCTCAAAGAACCAGCTCTTCGTTATATTAATTTTTTCTATTGTCCTTCTGTTCTGTGATTGGTTTAGCTCTGCTTTAATTTTTATTATTTCTTTTCCTTCTGCTGACTTTGGGTTTTGTCTGCTCTTCTTTTTCGAATTCTTTAAGATGGGATGCTAAGATGTTTGCTTGTGATTTTTCTTGTTTCTTAAGATAGGCCTGTAATGATATAAATTTCCCTCTTATTACCACTTTTGCTGTGTCCCAATAATTCTGATACGTTGTATTTTCATTGTCATTAGTTTCTATATATTTCTAATCTCATCTTTTATTTGTTCTCTTATCCTGTCCTTTTTTAATAAGCTGTTGTTTACTCTCCATGTATATGTGGTTTCTTCTGCTTTCCTTTTACAGTTGATCTCCAATTTCAAAGTTTTGTGGTCTGAGAATACACTTGGTATGATTTTGATCTTCTTGAATTTGCTGAGGCTACTTTTGTGTCCCAGCATGTGGTCTATTCTTGAGAACGTTCCATGCGCACTAGAAAAGAAGGTATAGTCTCTTTTTGCTGGATGAAGTGTCCTGTAAATGTCAATGATGTCCAATTGCTGTAATGTGTCGTTTAGAGCTGTTATTTCCTTATTTATTTTCTGTTTGGATGATCTGTCCATGGCTGTTAGTGGGGTGTTTAAGTCTCCCACTATGATTGTGTTTTCATCATTTTCTCCTTTCAAGTCTGTTAGTACTTTCTTTGTGTATTTTGGTGCATCCTGATTGGGAGCATATATAAGGCTGGTGGCATTACACTTCCTGACTTCTATTTATATTACAAAGCATCAATAGTCAAAACAGCTTGGTACTAGCAGAAGAACAGAAATATAGGCCAGTGGAATAGAATTGAAAACCCAGAAATAAACCCACAAATATATGGACAAATAATTTTCAATATAGGAGCAAAAAACATACAGTGGGGAAAAGACAGCCTCTTTAGTAGGTGGTGCTGGGAAAACTGGAAAAACATATGCAAAAGAATGAACCTGAGCTATGAACTCTCTCCATATACAAAAATTAACTCAAAATGGATTAAAGACCTTCATATAAGACCTGCAACAATAAACTGTATAGATGAAGACATTGGTACTAAAATTATAGACCTAGGACTCAAGGAAGACTTCATGAACCTGTCCTCAAAGGCAAGGGAAGTAAAAGCAAAAATAAATGAATGGGACTATATCAAACTAAAAGCTTCTGCACAGCAAAAGAAACCATCAACAAGGCAAAGAGACAGCCAACTGAATGGGAGAAGATATTTGCAAATAATGTATCAGATAAGGGTCTAATATCTAAAATATATAAAGAACTGATTTAACAAGTAAAAACAAACAACTCAATTGAAAAGTGGGCAGAAGAACTAAACAGACACTTCTCCCATGAAGAAATACAAATGGCCAGCAGACATATGAAAAAATGCTCATCCTCATTAGCTATCAGGGAAATGCAAATCAAAACCACAATCAGATACCACCTCACACCTGTTAGAATGGCCATTATCAACAAGACAAGGAATAACAAGTGCTGGAGAGGCTGTGGAGAAAAAGGAACTCTCGCACACTGCTGGTGAGAGTGCAAACTGGTACAACCACTGTGGAAGGCAGTGTGGAGGTTCCTCAGAAAATTGGGAATGGATCTACCATTTGACCCAGCAATCCCCCTTCTGGGGAACTACCCAAAAGACTTGAAAACCTTTGTCCGCAAAGACTTATGTACCCCAATGTTCATCGCAGTGCTGTTCACAGTGGCCAAAACATGGAAACAAAGTGCCCTCGACAGATGACTGGATAAAGAAGCTGTGGTACATATACACAATGGAATATTATTCAGCTGTAAAAATAGATGAAATATTGCCATTTGCAACAAAACGGATGAACCTGGAGATCATCATGCTTAGTGAAATAAGCCAGACAGAAAAAACAAAGAACTGTATGACTTTACTCATATGCGGAATATAAAACTGAAAGCAAAGAAAAAAGAAATGAAGAAACAAATAACCCATGGACACAATCAATAGTTTAATGTTTATATGGGGACAAGTGGGTTAGGGAAGGGAGAAAGGGGAGGGGGTGGGAGAGGAGGGGGAAGCTAAATATAAGGTGATGGGAAGAGATGTCACATCAGGTGGTGAACTTATTATACATCAAGTTGACAATGCACTGTAGAATTGTGTGCCTGAAACCTGTGTAGTCCTTGCTAACAAATGTCACCCCAATAAGTCTAACAATAAAAATGAATTAAAAAACAAAAAGCAAAGTGGAAGGAAGCCTGCCTGGATCCACCACAGCTGATTAAAGAAGACTATGCTAACCCCTACAGGGTGACACTGCAAAAATCGACACGCCCTGCTCTAGCCACAAACTGGGAGCTGGCTGGTCAATGCACAGCTGAAGCTTGAGGAAAATTATCATGGAACTTATCCTGATTAAACTTAGGACTGTGGGAAAAAGGGAGGAAGAATGCAATTTGTGTATGCATGTTACTAAGGTGGGACAAAAGGTAACAACCACTTTGATGAATGTGAAGGTATTCTCAAGGGGACTTGCACTTACAATCAAACTCAATACTCATTATGTGACCCAGGAAATAATCAGTCCTATATTTGCTACAACCCTCAGAGCTTATGGGGAGGATGGTTTTTAGCCTTTGGAGGACTTATATCCCAAATACGAGGAATGCTAGCCATCATTGGGCTATGTTTAATTGTTCTTTGTCTCCTCCCACTAGCAGTCAAAGCTATATGATTGAGAAAATTATCAACCAAAAGACAGCATCACATATGTTCTTCATGGGTCACTGTCACAGCCTGAAGCAGCATGTAGGTGATGAGACCCCAAAATGAAAATCACATGGGGTCTCAAAGGGATTAATGAAAAAGGAGGCCCTGCCACAATTATCTGATTCAGCTGATGATTCTGCTGATTCATTTCACCCGTAACAACCCACCAATGCATTAGGACCACCAATCAACACGGCTGCTCCTTTAAGCTTGTAAATCCTATAAAAGGACAGGACCAGAATGAATCAGGGAGCTCGGCTATTTTAGACTTTTGTCTGCTGCAGCCCCACCGACTGAATAAAGAACCCCTTCCTCTTCTATTTTTGGTGTTTGGGTCATTCTTTCTCTCTGCCAGGCCTAGCTTCCTGCAACGCATGTACTGCAGCTTCTTTATCCCGTAATCTATCACAGGGAAACTTTGGTTCTTTCCATGACTTGGTCACCATGCGCAGCAATGTGATGAACATTGAGGTACCTAAAACTCTGCAGACTAAGGTTTTCAAATCTTTTAGGTAGATACCCAAAAGGGTGATTGCTGAGTTATGTGGTAGCTAAATTCCCAATTTTCTGAGGAACCTCCACACTGTTCTCCATAGTGGTTGCACCAGTTTACATTCCCACCAGCAGTGTTCAAGGGTTCCTTTTCCTCCACACCCTCTCCAGCACTTGTTATTCGTTGTCTTGTTGATAATAGCCATTCTCACAGGTGTGAGGTGGTATCTCATTGTGGTTTTGATTTGCATTTCCCTAATAGCTAATGAGGTTGAGCATTCTTTCATATGTCTGTTGGCCATTTGTATTTCTTCATGGGAAAAGTGTCTGTTTAGGTGTTCTGCCCACTTTTTAATTGGGTTGTTTGTTTTTCTGTTGTTGTTGAGTTGTACTAGTTATTTACATATTTTAGATATTAGTCTCTTATCAAATGCATTGTTTTTTAATATTTTCTCCCATTGGCTATATTTTTGGTTTGTTGATAGTTTCTTTTGCTGTACAGAAGATTTTCAGTTTAATATAGTCCCGTTTTGCTTTTTATTTTTGCTTTTACCTGCCTTGCCTTTGAGGTCAGGTTCATGATAGTCCTCCTTGAGCCTGAGGTTTGTAAGTTTAGCACCAAAATTTTCTTCTACACAGTTTATTGTTTCAGGTTTTATGTGGAGGTCTTTAATACAATCTGAATTAATTTTAGTATATGATGACAGTTCACAGCTAAGATTAATTATTTAGCTTATGGTTTTTCAATTTTTCCAGTACCATCTCCTGAAGCAGTTTTCTTTTGCCCATTCCACATTTTTTACTCATCTATCAAAAATTATGTGCCTATGTATTTGTGGATTTATTTCTGGTTTTCTTTTCTATTCCATTGGTCTGTGTGTCTGTTTTTCTGCCAATACCAAGCTGTTTCGAAAATTGATGCTTAGGAGTATAAATTGAAATCGGGGAGCATGATACCTCCAGCCTTACTCTTTTTATGTAGGATTGCTTTGGGCATTCACGGTCTTTTGTGGTTCCATACAAATCTGATAATTTTAAAATCTATTTCATGAAAGTGTGTTTGTGGGATTTTGATTATAATTGCATTAAATTTGTACATTGCTTTAGGTAATATGATCATTTTAACAATGTTAAGTCTTGAGATTAATGAGCAAAGATATCTTTCAGTTTCTTTGTCCTCAATTTCTTTGTCTTTAATTTCTTTCAAAAGTGTCTTATAGTTACTTGTATATAAGCCGATCATGTTTTTTTGTTAAGTTTATTGCCAGGTGTTTTATTCTTCTTGTGATCATAAAAGGTATTGATTGACTCATTTCTTTTGCTGAAGGTTCATTGCTTGTATATAGCAATACAAATAATTTTTGTACACTGATATTGTATGCTGTGACTTTATTCATTTATTGTTTCTAATGTAGAGTCTTTAGAATTTCCTATATAAAGGATCATGTCATCTGCAAATAGTGACAGTTTGACTTCTCTCCCAATTTGGATAACTTTTATTTATTTCTATTCCCTGATTGCTCTGGCTAGAACTTCCAGTACTATATTGAATAGCAGTGGCAAAAGAGGGCATCCCTGTATTTTTCTTAATTTTAAGAGAATGAGATTCAGCTTTTCCCAATTCAGCATGATTTTAGCTGAGGGTTTGTCATATATGGCCTTTATTATGTCGAGGTACTTTCCTTGTATACCCATTTTATTTAGTGTATTGATCATAAATGGATATTGTATTTTGTCCAATACTTTTTCTGCATCAATTGATATGATCACATCATTTTTATCCTTTAGTTTGTTTAGGTGGTGTATCACATTGATTTTCATATATTGAACCATCTTTGTGCACCTGGGATGAATCTCACTTGACCATGTTGTATAATCTTTTTGATGTATTGTTGTATTCTATTTGCTAATATTTTTGTTTAGGATTTTTGTATCTGTGTTCATCAGAGATATTGGTCTATACTTTTTTTTTGTATTGTCCTTACCAGTCTTTATTATTAGGGTAATGTTG
Source organism: Lyroderma lyra (assembly GCA_004026885.1). Taxonomy (NCBI): domain Eukaryota; kingdom Metazoa; phylum Chordata; class Mammalia; order Chiroptera; family Megadermatidae; genus Lyroderma; species Lyroderma lyra. The sequence continues at coordinate 8,392 of PVJL010019408.1, read as the reverse complement.
GCCTCATAGAATAAGTTGGGAAGTTTTGCCTCATCTTCAATTTTTTAGAAGAGTCTAAGAAGGATAAACATGAATTCTTATTTGAATGCTTGGTAAAATTTGTTGGTAAGACCTTCTGGTCTGTGGCTTTTACTTTTGGAGAGGTTTTGGATGATTGTTTCAATTTCTTTACTATTGATGGATTTATTTGGATTATCCATTTCTTCTTGGTTCAGGTTAAGTAGACTATATGTTTCTAGAAACTTGTCCATTTTTCTAGATTGTTAAAATTGGTGGCATACTTAATATTTTCTTGTGATCCTTTGTATTTCCATGGTATCAGTCATAGTTTCTCCCTTCACATTTTTAATTTTGGTTACTTGTGTCCTTCCTTTTCATCTTTTGGTTAGGCTGGCCAGGGCTTTGTCAATATTATTGTTTGTTTGTTTTTTTCAAAGAACCAGCTCTTTGTTCCATTATTTTTTTTTATTGTCTTTGGGGTCTCAATTTCATTTTTTTCATGTTCTAATTTTTATTAATTTTTTGCTTATGATGAATTTGGTTGTTATCTTTAATTCTTATTCTCATATTTTAAACTGAGATGTTAGGATGTTTACTTGTGATTTTTCTTTGTTACTTATGATAGGCCTCTAATATAAATTTCGCTGTTATTACTGCTTTTGATGCATCCCAATAATTTTGATATGTTGTATTTTTACTGTCATTAGTTTATATGTATTTTTAATCTCTTATTTCTTATTTGATCGAGTCATTTTTAAATAAGATGTTGTTTAATCTCCATGTGTATGTGATTTTTTTCTGCTTTCTTTTTGCAGTTGATCTCTAATTTCAAAGTTTTGTGGTCAGAGAATACACTTGGTGTGATTTTAATCTTCTTGAATTTGCTAAGGCTAGTTTTGTGACCCAGCACATGGTCTGTTCCTGAGAATGTTCCATGCGCACTAGAAAGGAATGTATATTGTTTTGTTGTCAGATGAAGTATCACTTATGTACAATTGCTGTAATGTATCATTTAAAGCTGATGTTTCCTTATTTATTTTCTGTTTGGATGATCTGTCCTTGGCTGTTAAGGGGGTATTTAGTTCCCCTAGCATAATTATGGTTTTGTCAGTTTCTACTTTCAGATTTTCAAGTACTTGCTTTATAAATTTTGGTATTTCCTGATTGGGGCCATATATATTAATGAGCGTCATGTTTTCTTATAGTTGTATTGTCCTTTTTATCAATATGAAATGTCTATCTTTGTCTTTTGTTACCTTTTTATATCCTGAAGACTATTTCATCAGATATCAGTATAGCAACTCCTGCTTTTCTCTGGATACCATTTGCTTGGAGTATTGTTTTCCACCCTTTCACTCTGTGTCTGTCTTTACAGCTGAGGTGTGTCTCTTGGAGATAGCATATGAATGGGTTTTGTTTTTCAACCCAGTCTGCCACTCTGTGCCTTTTGTTGATGAGTTTAGTCCATTTACATTTAGGGTGGTGATTGTATATGAAGATTTTTCTATGGTCATTACTTCCTCCCTTTTTAAATTTATCTTTCATTGTTTCAACTCTTTACCATTTAACTTTTTTATTTCACGATGAACCAGCCTCCTTCAGTATTTTATATATTTCCAGCCTCATATTGAAGAATTCCCTCAGTTTCTGTAGTCTGAAAAGCTCTTAATTCCCTCTTCATATCTAAAGGATAATTTTGCTGGATAATTTATTCTTGACTGAAAGTTTGTCTCTAAATATTTTGAATATTGGATTCCACTATCTCCTGGCTTGTAGAGTTTTTGCTGAGAAGGCTGATGATAGTCTGATGGGCTTCCCTTTAAAGGGTTATAGTTTGTTTGTTTTTTAACTTGCTGCTTTAAGAAGTGTCTCTTTGCCTTTGATTTTTGACATCTTCAGTATAATGTGCTTGGAGAAGATCTGCTAGGGTCCAGGTAGCTAGGGGACTTATTTTCTTCTTGAGTTTGGAGTTCTAGATGTGTGCATATGATTGGAAAGTTCTTATCTACAGTTTATTTGACTATGCTCTCTGTGGAGTTTTGTTCTGCACCTTTTTCTAATCCTATTATTCGAATATTGTTCTTTTATTGGAGTCAGATAGTTTTTGCAGTTTTTTCTTTTTTCAGTTCTTTTCACTCTGAAGTCCCTATCTTCTTTCTGTGTTGTTTCCATGTTCCAATTTTCCATATCACCAATTTTTTCCTCCATCTGGTTGGCCCTGTTTCCTATGGTAGTTCATTTCTCAGTTCTTTTGTTGCATTGTTTATCTCTTGAATTTCCTTTTGATATTTTTTTATATTTTCAATTTCTTTGTTAAAATGTCCCTTTTGTTCATGGATTTCCTTTCTGAGATTATGCATCTGAATCAGGGAGCTCTGCCAATATTGTTTCAGTTCTCAGAGTTTTGAGAACTGCAGCCTTGTATTCTGTGTCACTTAGAACATATATTTCCAGATCTATAAGTTCCTTTTCTTGGAGAATTTTCATTTTCTTGCTAAGAGGTTTTGAATCCTAAGGTAATCATTATATTTGATGTGGTTCTTTTTCTGGGAAGGAGGGATTTTCCTGTGGCAAATATAGAGAGTCTTTCTTTTCTCCTCCCAGCGGGTATCGCTACAGTGTCTTCCAATATTTTTCTCTTGATTCCAGCTGGGTATAGAGCAGACACTAGGTGGCATTGGAGGGGTGAGCTTTGGGAGAGAGTTTGGCAAAGCAGCCAGGCTCTGATTCTGAGTCTCAGGTTTCTGCTTTGGTTATGGGGCAGTGCAGTTGCATTATTTCCTGTGGTAGCTTCCTTGGTTTCTGACTCTGCTGCAACCCTGGTGTGTTCTTCAGGTAGGCCGGGGTGGTGGGGGGAAAGTTCGGTAGCATGTGCAGGGCAAGCCAGGAGCAGGCTTTAATCACTTTGGTAGGGAGCCAAGTGTACACCACTCAGCCTTATTCCCTTCTTCTGGACCTGCATTTCACCCAGGACTGTGTTTCAGGATTTCAGCATTTCAATGGCAGCTGGCTATCAGTTTCAAATTTTCCCAGAGATGACCTGTGGTTACAGGCAGCATGCTGCAGCTGGGGGCCCTAGTCTCACCTAGGGCAGTCCAGATGCTTTGTTCTGTCTCTGACCCACTGGGATGTGGCTCTCCAGCTTGGTCCAACTTGCCCATGGTCTCACAGGGTCTCACATGGTCTCACAGCTATTGCCCCACCTTCTGTCACCACTCAGCCCCTGCCTGCCCTGCATCCTGTTGCTCCTTGGCCAGTGTCCCTTGCCTCCCTCCTAGTTCTTTCAGTTAGCCCCAGTGGGATTGCAAGAAACCATGCATCTCTACTTTGCTCTGCTCCCTCCTTTCTCTCCTGTTCAGCCCCCTATTTTTGATCTTCAGGTGTTATCTTGCAATGCATGGATCTCTCAGTTGAGACAGTGCCACTCAGGGATTCCCATGTTGGATCCCAGTTGTTTATTGTATTTTCCAGGAGGGGTTTCATGGATCCCCTCTCTGGTTATGCTCTTGCAAGTCCCCTGAATAAGCTACTTTTTAATTATGCAAATACTCCCTTTAATAACTCGGCTATAAGCTCACTCGGGAGCTGAGGAGAACACGAGCTCAGTCTGAGCATAGAGCTGATGACGGGAGTCAAACTGCTGTTTCACCAATCATTACGCACAATTTCAGAACAAACAATTTGAGACATTTCTAGACCTTCCCCAAACATATAAATACATCTGTAGCCAGACTCTGTGATCAGTTTAGTTATTGACTGAGTAAATGTGTTGTCTTTAGTCATGATTCTTTTCAAGTAGTTATTTTTATTTAATGTTTAAATACTTTATCATCATTATCAATATTTAACTGTTACAAATATTATAAAATTAAATCTGGTTTGTACTTTTAGTGTAGTATTTTTTTCTTTCCTAACTTATTACCTCATGTCCACTATTTTACATTAAGATAGGCACTGAACAAAATTCAGTACTTAAAAAAGATTTTCTAAAAATAAGGGGTACAATTTATAGATATGGGTTTAAAAGGGGTATACAAGTGGAAAAAGGTTGGGAACCACTGACCTAGTGAAATAAAAGCCATGGAAACAGAGTGCTGAGCCCCTAGAACACATGTGTGTATGCACAAAAGCACACACACATACATGTACAAAAATCAGACAGAGACAGAGATACATTCTGAAGCAAAGACCCACACAGATGCTGAAAGACTTTGAGACATAAGCAGGGCCAGATTCACAGTAGACAAGTATTAGCAGAATTAACCTGAACACAAGGACATGTATGAGTAGAAACTCTCAAAGTACTAGATACACAGATGTGGAAGATGACACAGAGATACAGAGAAAGATGGACAAAAAAATCAGACAGGAGCAGAAGCAGACATAATCTAGAGTGAGAAGAGGTGGGGGTTGCCTTATTTCTGCTTTTCCTCTCTTCCCTGTACCTTTTTGAAGTACTCTATTCAAGGGCATTTATGTCCCTCTGTCTCCTGCCCTCAGGATTTTCCTCTGGGCTTTGTGACAGTTGGTAGCAATGTGTTTTATTTAAATAAACTAATTTCCTGCTGATGAATCTGCTAGTTACTATGTCATCTTTCCCAGGGAACAGAAGTCCTTAACCAGTTTAAATAACCATATCCAAAAGGTCCCTTCAGGCATGAGTTTAAATGGTGAAATAGCAGGTCCTGTGGCTAAGAAAGATTTGGAGTCTGTTTTGACTATTACTCCAAGGCCAGGACTTTCTCTCCCAGTATCCCATGATCCTTTTTAACTTTATTGGGCTTTTCTTTTCTCTGCAGTTTGAGGCAGATGAGAAGAAAAAAGAAAACAGCAAGATCTAATACCTACACCTTGACTTGAATGAGTGGAGCACCATAAGATTTCACTGGATTAAAACATGTTTCTTGCAAAAAAATAAAAAAAGTTTTAAACCTCAGGGTTACACATGGCCAGATGAATTCTAAGTACCCTTCAAACTCTGACATTTCAGGATTCTATGACTAAGCTAACTCTTTCAAATCTAAATCTGCAATAATTGGACAAACCTTGATTTTCTGAGTAAACATGGAGTCATTATCTGCCCCAATATATACTTAGCTATGGCCCTGGTTTATTGATTTTGTGCAGTATGAATATGTCTTGATGTAATTCCCAACACCGACTGGTAGACCCATGAGGATGTGAAACATGCAGGCTCAATATACACTCCTTAGGAAAGCCACAGATGGTTGTTGGTATGCTCATCTGGTTTGAGCTGACACACAAACTGCATGACTCCTCTGGCTTGTGCTGGGTCCATGGCAGAGTGAGACAACTGCCTTTGAAAGGGGCATAATACTTGGGTGGATGGATCATATTGGCTTAGAAGCTCATGAATAGTGTAGCCAACTGATCACAAAGAGAATCTAAATCAATGGTGCTTGCTTTGTGCGAATCTAATTTGATGATGAGAAACATCCCTTAGGCAGGGGTGTTCAAACTTTTGGCTTTGCTGGGCCACATTGGAAGAAGAATTGTCTTCGGCCACACATATAATACACTAATACTAATGATAGCTGATGAGCTAAGAAAAAAAAATCTCATGTTTTAAGAAAGTTTAAAAATTTGTGTTGGGCCACATTCAAAGCAGTCCTGGGCCACAGGTTGGACAAGCTTGGTTAGAGCTTGCCTCTCACTTACTATTCATTCATTCTTTCAACAGTGCGTACTTTCTCTGTGACAAGCACTATGCTACAGCTAGGGATGGAGACATAAACAAGATACAGCTAAATACTTCTTGAATATCTAATTTCTAAATCAGAATTATGATATACAGTCAGGTGGTCAGTATCTGAGCTAAAGCCAAGAAATATTGATGCTTCTTAGCATTAACAAAATTAGGCTATATACAAATATATGAGAAATAATTTGGTAAGAGTATACTGTATATGCAAACTTTTAATTATTCCCACTGGCAAAAGTGATGAATCAGAAACCTTTTCTATATACAGTATTCAAAATGCATAGAAGTTTTGTAATTAGTTCAGACAAGATAACGATTGTTTTCTAAGCACAACTCTACAAAGAACAAGTTAATAATTTTTGTTAATATTTTCATTACACATTCTTGGTGACACAGTTTCATTCATTGGTGATGATTTAAGAACATTGCTTTTCTGAAGAGACTTAAGGCTTTTACATCTCTTCCCTGGAAGAAAAAGGAAAAAATCATTCATGACGCTAACCCTGTCATTCCCAAACAGAGATACATTTGTGTAAATCTATTCTCTTGGTCATTCATTCTTTTGCTTAGTCTTTCTTCCATCCACCAATAGTACACAAAGCACCTTGTCTAAAGTATATACTGGAGAGATCAGACATAACCCTTACTGAGAGGCAGATGCTTCAGGAGAGGTATCAACAAATAACTTGTGGATGAATGCTTTCGCAGAAGTGTGGGCAACAAGAACTAAGAGATGAGGGTAGTTGGAGAAGCTTTAAAAGACTAGGTGACCAATGAGTAGGAGGAGGTCTGAAGACCAGCTCTATTTATCACTGTAGGGCTACATGGAGCTCATTAAAATTCCCCATTCCCCGAGCTCATTAAAATCAGTAATGTGTATTTTTAGTAGCCACAGTGCTACACAACAATCAAGTCAGTTTTTGTTTGGAGTTAGCCTAGTAGCTTGTATAAGTTTAACTGCTTCATTTTAAGATAAAAAATATCCACTCTTAACACACACACACACACACACACACACACACACACACACGCACACAAAGAAAGAGATAATCACAGACTGGTTCCTATCCTTTAACCCCAGCTTCTTGAAATCAAACTTTCCTTGCCCACCCTACACACCTTTCTAGCAGAATTCTTATTTCACTGGGGCAAAAGGGATTGAGTAGTACTGGATACTATAGTTGCTTTCAAATAATTTGCATCTCAAAGGAGAATTAATGATTTTTAAGATAATCGGGTATAGAAATAAGTCCTAAAATCCAAGGGATAGAATGTTCATGATGCCACAGAATTATTCAGAGCATTTTCCCTTAATTATTTTGATTGTCTGCCAGGATTTAATATATGAATATTACATTGTGATCCTCAATTTAATTTCTTGTGTAAATGAATTGTGGCAGAATCATGTAGTCCTGGAACTGGCACATAATTCAGCATGGGAGACACTATCTTAACTCATCTCATTACTCAAGCCATTTGTTGTCCTGCAGGCTTTGACAATCAGGAGATGGAAACATAGCAGAGGTGATGTGATCTATCAACTGAGATCCAGACAGACATGAGCCATAGTTTCTACTGATTACACTGTTATATGGACACAGACTCAACTTATTTTTAGAAGAAGAAAAAAAAATACTCTTGTCAATGTGCAGCTGTGTGCCCGGGCCTTTCTTAGCATAGTGGAACAAAAAGCTGGGACATGCATGCAAGAGGCTTGGGTTCTAGTCCTACCTTAGCCAAAAATTTTCAGTATGATCTTGGATAAGCCCCCTAATTTATCGTCTTGAGCAAGTCCCTTAATTTTTCTGAGCTTTCAGTTCCTCATTACATGTTCTCCAAGTGTGGATAATAAACAGCAACCTAAGAATATGCAAAATTGGAATGAAGAAAGGAAAGAAGGAAGAGAGGATGAGAGGGAGGGAGCGAGGGAGGGAGGGAGGGAGGGAGGAAGGAGAGAGATAGGGAAGATCAATGGGGTTGAGAGAGTGAAAAAGGTATGGAAGGTGGAGTAAACAGCCCTGCAACATTAATAAAGTGTCCCCCAGGGCCTGGGTGAGTTTGTTAAGACCTTAGAAAAATGGAGATCATTTGGGTCCAGGAAACCTGCTAGAAATTAGAAAAAGAAAATGAGACTCAAAAATATTCCATGGGCATCTACAGTGCTGAACAATTTATTTGTAACACATATAACAGACTTTAGTCTTGCATCTAAAATGCATAAAAAATCCTAAAAATTAATGAGAAAATGACAGTCTAGCAAGGAAAAATGTGGATAAAAATCATTAAATAGGCTTTATACAAGAGTATATCCAAATGGCCAATAAACATGATGAAAAAATGCTCAACCTTATTATCACTGGAGAAATGCAAATTAAACCACAATGAAATAGCACTGCCCACTCAGAATGATTGCAATTTTTTAAATTGTCAATAATTTAGAGCAATGAAAGAATGGAAAATGGCAAATCACTTAGTCAAAACAGCTTGGTACTGGCAGAAGAACAGAAATAGAGACCAATGGAATAGAACTGAAAACCCAGAAATAAACCCACAAATATATGAACAAATAATTTTCGATAAAGGAGCAAAAAACATACAATGGGGAAAAGACAGCCTCTTTAGTAGGTGGTGCTGGGAAAACTGGAAAAACATATGCAAAAGAATGAACCT
>PVJL010019407.1:0-13934 GCA_004026885.1 Lyroderma lyra | reverse complement strand
TCACCCCCCTGGAGAGGACTGACGTCACGGCTGCTGGGCGGTTGCGGAGCACCGATGCGTGCCCGGCTTGTGGATCCCGCGTGTCTGTATTTCCTTTGCAAGTGCGAAGTCGCTCAGGAAGAGGGGAAACGCGCGGGTTCTGGCCCATAAACATCGGACACGAGCTGGGAGACGAAAGGCTGTTCTGTTTCTTTGCTGCACCGTGTAGGGGTGGGGTAGGAGGGAGCTGTTTCCTTTCCCAGACTGAACCCATCTGTGCACCAAACCGAGCTCGCCGTGAGGTGACCGTGGGGACTGGCGGCGCCGCCTGCAGGGACTGAGCTTTGTCTCGGGGTGCCAGCCCACGCGTGCTCATCCCTGTGACTGTCCTCCCCTCTCAGTCACAGCAGGTTGCTCCCTGCCCTGAAAATGATTGCGTTTAAGTGTCCGCCCCGCACAGGTGGAAGGTGACGTGAAAACGCTCCCACGTATGTGATAGTCACAGTAGAGCCAGTCACACAGTCAGCTGCATGCATTTCCAGAAAGCTCCGTTCATTGAACACTACATTTAACATCAAGGCTTCTTTAGAGAGCAATGAAAGAAAATCAAAAAGAAGGATTCTGTGTTCTATGAGAGGAAGTATTTATTTTCACCAAGACAAAAAGGCGTAAAAAGAACAAATTATATTTTAAGGGGAAGGAGAATTTCAAAGCAATGTCACCGAAAGAATGGAGTGGGAATTCCTTTTGTGAGGAGTGGTAATGAGGTCTCGGTAAACAGTGTCCTGAGAGGAAAACATTTAAAGAACAAATTTTAATTCTGAGCTTGAAATAAGCACCTCAGTTTCCGGACGCAGTGACAGACCGTTTCGCCATTCTTTGATCAACCTCGGGGACTCACTGTGGTGAGACCTTTTGTAAGCGCTCCAGGGGCCATGAGCTGTTGGATTTTGGTATTTGGAAACGAAAACAGTAGAATTTGTATTCCGTACATAAACGAATTACTTTCGAAATGTTCATTAGCTGGCTTCTGAAAATAAGGTGGGTTTTCTAAAAGTGGCAAATAAATAGGTTGTACTGAAACCTTTCATAGGGGTCTGAGGATTTTTATGGCCCAGAGTGTTACGTTCTTTTTGTAATTTAAAATATGCCCAGACTCTCAGTTAACCGGCCCCCAGGCCGATTGCATGTAGTCTTGTTTCTTTGCTTTTTTTGCTGGTTGCTTGGGGTCCAGTAAATGGAGAGTCTCCTGTCTGTAGCAATTTAAATATACGTATTTCCTACGTCGAAGAAATAAGGAATCCACTGAACTTAGTCATTAGCAGTGATACAAATGTTCGGTTACGTTTCAAAATTGTCATCTGACTCCACAGAATGTTTGTCATCAATGCCTATGAATGTTAATGAGTTGTTTATCATGTACTAATGTTCACTTTCTTTCCCCAGATGCAAAGAGCTTGGCTGAAATGCTCATGAGGTAAGACTAAAACCTAGCACCCCAGAGCTCGTGTGTAAAAGAACGATCTCCACCTGCCTGAATGATTTTCTTGAATGACAGCTTGAAATTGGCGTGTATCTTTATGACTTCCATTCTGTGTACCCAACTGTCTCTGTGATACCTCGTTAGAATCCAAATGGCAAGTCACACACTTTTATACCCTCCGTAGGGGCTTTTGTTTTGTCGTTGATTAGGCTCAACCAGTAGACTGTCTCCCATGACGCGGGGTAAAGGGGCACCTTCCGAGTCATTCCGGTCCCGCTTGCGGCCACATAGCCCACCTTTGCGGTTAAGCCCCGCTCCTCCCGGAGTCAGCGGATGAGCAGACCACCGCAGATGGGACGCACGGTGCCCTGGGCCCTCTGAGGCACTGGGCTGCTCGGGACAGGTGCCCCTTGGCCTCCGCGCCCACGGCACCTCCGGCCCCTCACTGCTGGAGCGCTCACCAGCTTCCACTGGAAATCTCCGGTCACTGTCTGCTCTCGGAGGTGACAGCGTGAAACGGCTTCGTCACCGGCACTGTAGTCACCCCGCTCCTCACTGTTGAGTAGACAGATGACTAGGGTAGTCTAATAAGGAAGCAAATGCTCACAACTATAGAGGACACCCCACTATGTGCATTTGAAACTTTCTGTATTATAAAGATTCAACCGAAGGCGGAAAGGGATCATCAGAGTCTAGAACCAGGTGAAGGAAATGTCGGGGCCCTTGATGGTGAACTCGGGGGTGTCATTTAGCACGTCTAAGGTAGGAAGGGGAGAGGATGGGGATGGGGTCCCTTCCCACTGCCCACCCCACCTCACCACAGTTGGCTTTAACTTGCTCCTCCATCTTGGCCTCGAGAGTTAGGACTGTTTTTGTAATTCCCAGAGAGCCCATGTCCCATGTCACCAGGTCAGGTACCATTGGTCCACAGATGACATTTCCCACAGACACCTTTGTTTGGTCCTGCTGTGTTTTAAGGTGAACTGTGGCTAAAGGACATACAGAAATCAAAGATCCGGAATGTTTAGTGGGAGCGACTGGGTGATGGTCAGCGCCATTTGCTGCGGTTGGGAAGGTAGATTGGTGGGGTGTGGGCTTCCGCTTTCTCACTTTTGCAGGGCAGGAGCTGGGGGACATTGATGGAACAAAGACTTTTGGGGTCATGTTGGATTCCAGATGCTTTCTCAGCATCCAACGGAAGTGTCCTAGGGCTGGTAGCAGGAAACTGGGGCCCGGAGGAGAGCCCCGAGATGCCCGTGGCCTGTCAAATATCTTCTTCATGGTGCATATCTAATCACATCACGCCTGGTCAGACTTGCACGAGAAGATTCTGAAAACCTGCGTGCAATGTCCTGTGTTCACGCTCTCGTGAACGAGTCCGTACTGGCTCACTGCGCAAGTATCAGGGCCCTTCTGTGGTGCCATCGAAGCATCCAGAGACACGTGCGCGTGTGCTGAGCACATCTGATAGAACGTCTGGGCACGGGGTGGGGGACGCCCCAGCCCTTCGATGGACAATAACTTATCTACCTCATAAAATACATTTTCTGATATTGACTTAAAATAGGAAGGAACAGATGGCATTTAGGAATCAAGACATGTCACATGAAATGTGGGCTTTCTGATGCTTCTTTAAAAAATGCTCTGGCCACACTGGGCACCTCTCATCATAACAGCTGAGTGGGGCTACATCCACTGTCGCCACTAGACTGGCCATGACTTTGGCCCAGCACAGCGGGGCCCTGTGTCCATCCCCAGCCCAGTCCAGTTCACCGACGCGTTCCCTTGCCTGGGTCCTGCAGCCTTCCCCGAGACCTGCTGGCCACCGCCCCCGTAGTTCCTCAGCCCAGGCCCAGGACACTGAAGTCTGTTTTCTGACATGCTCAACATTTGCGTAGTTAGGATGATTCGGTGTTAGCGCCTCTGATGTCCTGGAATGCACCCCGGCCCCTTCTCCTTAGCCCCCAGGCAGGGCATTAGCACCTCCTTCGTTAACAGGGCAGTTGGGGCGGCGGAAAGACCACCTGTGGACGTCCACAGGCATTAGTAATGCCACTGCCAGCTGGCAGTCGCCAACGTGAATTTAGGAACGTTAGAAGGAGCAACTACACCCAATTTAGGGAGCTGGGGTGTTTTCCCCCCAAAGGGTGAAAGTGATTGACAAGGAAAGGAATTTGCAAGCTCCCCCGATAGGTGGGATTTATGGGATTCAGTTAGAAGGAGAGGGGGTGCTTCTAGTCACAAAGCTCGGTGTGGCCTGAGTCTCGCAGGTTAGCAGGTTGTCACGGACCCGGTGCGTTCAGGGCCAACGACTTCGATCGCGGCCCGGAACGTCTGTCCGGCGAGTCGCATCCCCTGGTGCAGAGAGGGGTGCAGAGCTGCTGTCCTGGGATGCCGCTGACGCTTCCTTGGGACGTCGAGGACTTAACACGCTGACCCACCGAGACCACGGCGGAGCCTTAGGCCTGCGTCCTGGGCCCAAGGCTGCCCCCAGCTGGTTTGGTGACGGGTGTATGTCCCTTCCCGTTCTTGTGTCCAGTTCTCCTCATCTGAAAACAACTGGAAGTTGTTTCCATCGCTCTGTGATCTTGACGGGGGTACCATGCATTTTCCAACCGTGTCGACACAGGCACCTCTGCCTACGAGCATGACCCCGGGCCAGAGAGGCAGGTGCCGCTGTAGGACACGCACAGACCCCTGCGGCCCTCCCAGGGACCTGTCTCCCTCATGGTGCCATCTCCCACCCCTAGGCTCCCTGCTGCTGGACACTCATGTATTTCACCCAAACCAGTCACCCCAGACAAGGGACAAAGGAAAGACTTCCCCCGCCGTGGCCGGACAGAAAGGATCTTCCTTTTATATGATTCGGCAAGAATCATTTTTGAAAAAGGACCAGGCCCCCTGAGACACGACACTGGCCTTCCCTGAGTCGCTGACCAACACGTGACCAGCGTCCGAGCACCAGTGTTAGTAAGAGCGACTTGTAAGCGGTGAAGGCTTCAGATTGAGCGTTTACATGAGTTCAGCTTTTTGGATGTTCGTGTGTTTATGCCCATAGTATACAAATAGCCGTCCCACTATTGCAGGGAACCGTGACCCCGAGAGCCCTAGTCATTTTGCACTTACACACAGTGCTCCGTGCCGTGTCGGTGGGCCTGGGGGACGGGGGTCGGTAATTTTTTCTCCACAAAAAGGAAATCGTAAGACTCCAAAGTAACAGCCTCCACTAACGTGTTGGCTAAACCCAGATGCTCCGTCCCCGGTCGGCTCCCTGAGGTTTCAGTCAGACCACCAGGTGGCAGATGGGGGTGGCAGATTGCAGGTCACTAGTAACTAGCACAGGTAGCACGACCCGGCATCCCACGAAGGGTGCAGTTTTGTTTCCACGGTGAGAACATTCGGAACCTTATTTGGGTCCCACATGAGACGTCTTCAAAGAGCTGCTGCCGCTTCCTTTTTTTGGGGGGTGGGGGGAAGCTGGCTGGTTGGTTCTAATGACCGATTGTTATCATTTTGGAGACTCCGCCCTTCACCTAACAATCGATTATAAAATTGGCAGCAAAGATTAAGATAAAGTGACAATTTGGTTGGGAACCAGTCACCCTTTGGGAATGAAAAGGCTATTACTGCCCCAAAGCAAAGCCCCAGGGACCTGTCACCAAGCTCGCACTGTGCCCCCCACAAAAGCATGAATGAGTGACAACCTTCAGCAAGCATTTATTGAGCACCTACTTTGGCCACATACTGTTCTAAGTTCTGGGGATGTACAGAGAACAGAAGGGAAGCGGTCCCGCGTGGAGCTCACCTCCCGGCAGGGAAGGCAGGTCGTACAGAAGTCAGCGGCACGCGTGCTGGGGCGTGTTTGCGCCAAGGAAACAGGAATCAGCGGGGAGGGGGGAGAGGCAGTGTGCAGGGTTCCCCCGCAGGGAAAACACGGAAGGGAGCGAGCCAGCTGCACGGATCCTGGGGTGCGGCTGGGGAGCGTGCTCTGAGCACAGGGAAACACCAGTGCAAGGGAAGGAACAAGGAGCCCCCGAGCCCCCCAGTTTCGTGGGCCCTTTTCCCGCCTCCCACACAGAGCTCACAGCAACAGTCCTCGAAGGAGCCATTGACCTCCGGCTTGGGTCGTCCTTTTTCATAAAGTCGAATCCTGTTCAGAGTCTGCGTGCCTCTTGTAGTGACACGCGCAAGTCACGTGGCTGGCTGCCTGTGTCACCCTCATGGGGGGCCCATATCGTTAAGCAGTGCCTGCTCCGGGGTTCATGGCAGGGCCGTATAGCAGAAGGGTGAGGAGCAGAAGGAACTAGCGCGAACTTCTATTTTGGGGTGCAAAGACAAGCTCAAGTCCCTAGGGAAGTTTCTAAACAGATCGTTCAGATATTCCCGGAGAAGTCGTGCCCATACGTTTCTGTGGAAACAGAGCTTGTCTAAGCATGACGTCATTGCATCCCCCCGCCCCCCAAGTCACCAAAGTGCTCTTCATTTTATAGGAGGATCCGAATCTTTGTTGAAAACACACACAAATAAAGGGAGAACGTAGTTAAGGAAATAATGTAAAAGAATATACAGACAGTGTGAAAAATTCAGACCAAAGCGTTGGCATCTGGGCTCTGGGTCACTAGCATGGTTGAGCTGCACAACCCAGTTAGTCCTCTGTGGAGTAGGAAATCTGGTTCACAACCACGTCCTAGGTCAGAATGCAGCAGCTGACATTATCGTGGGCCGTTTTGTTTACACTCAAGTGAAAAAGAGAAAACGGCCATGATAAAATAGTCAGAATATTAACTCGGGCTTCCCCGTGCAGACATCGAAAGGGCCTCTTCAGGGAACTTGATCTTCAGATTATTAACATTCCTTCAGCCGCGTGGTACAAGAATGCCGGGTGGGGACTAGACTTATCGTGGGGATCACTTTGTAAATCACACGCAGGTCTAACCACTACGCCGTACGCCTGAAACCCACGAAAGGTAACACTGAATGTCGGTTATAATAGAAAAGTGAATAAATAAAGAGTAGACTAGCTCTCGGGGACAAGGATGGGCCAGCGCTTGGGTAGAGCAGAAAGCACTTGTGAGGCCGTGTGGGTATCCCCTCCGTTCTCCACCCATTGTCACTAACGCAGCGATAGATCCTCACAGGGTGTATCAGGCCCCGGAGCGCTCTCAGAACAGCCCCCGAGAGTTGCCGAGCTGGATTTTCGGGCGCCGCGGGTGATGACGACGGTTATCTCAGCAGCTGCTGCTGCTCAGAGGGTGGTCAGAGACATTATTTTTAAAAGCTGCCCAATTCTCACAACTCTATGAAGCCTGAGCCCCTGTTCTACTCATGGGGATTGCTAATTAACGCCCCTTTCAACGTCTTGTATTTCTGTGTGACGAGAAGACTTCTTTTTATTTTATTTTTTAACCACAGGCCGTAACTGAATTTGATCATAGCGTGCCATTTTACTGCCTATTTTCATTTCAGTTTAGCAGACAGCTCACTGTAAGAGGAACTTTCTGGTACACAAACTTGGAGATAAAATTCTTACAGTAATTGCTTTTTTCACACTAAAATGCAAGATCCGTTAGGAACGCTAATGTCCGAGAGGCTCACGAGGTTTATGATTTGTTACTAGAACACAAATAGAGGCGCAGCAGCTCTAACTGCAGGTCCATTAGCGAAAGCCCCGCCCACAGGATAGCGGGTCCCTACGCCGCCTCCCTCACCGTCACCGGGATGGCAAACGTCTGACACATGAAGATGCTGTTGGTGTAAAAATCACTTTTTTTTTTTTTTGCCTCACTTAACTTTTACACAAGAAATGGGAAATGCCAAGGGTTCTATGGATAGGTATAAAACCAATCTCTATTGACAATTTGTGTTATCTGACCTTCGCACCTGAATGGAACTTCAACACCATGTGAATGAAGGGAAAGCTCTCCTACCGTGTGCATCCCCTCCACACACAGGAGACTCCCATAATTAGTTAATAAGCCCAGTTGATGTACAAGCGCATGGGGGCGTCATGAAACCCTGACCCACCCTTGCTAACACACCCCCTTCCTCTGTTCACAGTAAGAACACCCGGACTTCAGACACCTTGAGCAAGCAGCAGCAGACACTGCGGATGCACATCGACATACCCCGGGCCCAGCTCCTGATCGAGGAGAGGGACACCATGGAAACCATCGGTAAGGGGCCACGTCCGCGCCTCCCCTCGGCATGGCGGAGCCGTGGGAAAGAGCAGGTGTCAGAACATCCCGAGAGCTGCGTGAGCAGTTAGAAGGGAGACAGCCGTCACTGAGGACCATAGGAAGCTCCAGCACATGCGGAGGGCCGCGAACTTCCACGCACCTCAGAGGTCACCTGACATAGGAGTTCCCCAGCTCAGATGCACTCTGGGTCTTCCCCGGAGAGGCTGTCAGAGCCGCTGTGCAGGATGAGCACCTGGAACCCAGTAACACGGGTGGCCACCCACGGCAGCGGCGGCCCGGAAACGCAGCCCGGGCGCTGCTCATCCACTCCGGTACGGTCTCGCCCAAGAAGACGTCTGAGCTCTACTGAACACCTCACAGACGAATGTCTTGGCACAGGGGCCCCTTTTCTCCACCCCCCCCCAACACCCCATAAACATTTGGGAAGGTTCCTTTGGGGATCCCCTAGTTTCCTTGTCCCACGGTTGTGAACCAGACACCTGGGAAGCTTCTGGGACTTGTTTGCCCAGAACCCAGATGTCCTGACTCCTTCTGATCTCTTTCCAGTCCAAGTCCGCCCTCCTACACTGCCTGCCAGGAACCTTCTATTTATTCCAGAATCAGAGACTTCATATGTATGTGCAGTAATGATCAGAAGAGCTCACATTTACTGAGCGTGGTCTAAGCGTCCCGAAGTTCGATGGGCACTCCACGGGCATTGTTTAATGTGACCCTGCCATCCAATGCAGGAAGAGGCACCACTGCGTACCGGGACGTGGAGCAGTTACATAGCTTGCAAGGTCGCCCAGATGGTCCGGAGCAGAGCCAGGACAGGGCCCCCGCTGGCCGCCGGCTTCCATGTCAGCAGGCTCCTTCCCAGAGCCGCTCACCTTGGAAGCATCCCTCAGCTTCCCAGCACCCATGGAAACGGTCTCCGAGGCAGGTGGCCGAGGCTGCCTCTTTTCCAACTTGGATCTGTGTGTGTTCTAGAAAGTGTCAGCTGGCACTCAGTCCCCGGGCAACCCTCTCCTGCGGTTTGGCTGAAACCACCCGACTCCTGGCGTGTACCCTGGATGCCGCCTGGCAGGAAGGCCGTGGCGAAGGGCCAGGCTGGCAGCACACCCCCACGGCCCCTGGCCCCAGTCCTGCTGGGTAACGGTCTAGTAGAACCGGGAAGAGGTCCTGACCCAACGGCTCATAAACTCTAAGGCCTGAGCTGCCCTTGTTGGGTTCAAGTTTGCTCCCGGTGTACCAGCACTTACGGAAGGGTGCTCAAGTCCAATTTGGATTTCAATCAACTGACTTCAGTTGAATACGGCAGACTCTCCGTTAACCGGACTCAAGCAACCGGCACTCCCGAGCCACCGGCAAAATGGTTGTGTCAGTTGCTTAAGATTTTGCCGGTGGCTCGGGAGTGCCGGTTGCTTGAGTTCCGGTTAACGGAGAGTCTGCGTACCTCTCTCCGGCCTCTACCATTCCCCATGGGGGCCGGTTCACTGAGGGTCTCCTGTACTACCCACCTTGTACGAGGGGTCCACTACTCATCCTGAAATGTTTTGTTTTTTAGTGTCTTTTCAGTAGTAGTTATGGAATCTCTCTTATCGAACTCAACCAATTGGGCACTAAAACTAAAACTTACTTTGAAACATCAGTTTGAAAATCAAAATAGGAAACTCCTTTGACCTTCTGATGCGGATGTGATACTTGTCAAATGCTCCCCACTCACCTCGTTCACAGTCCTGCCTGTGGCTGATGAAATACGTAGCCGGGCAGGTCCTGTAGCCTGGCAGTCCTGGGGGTGGGACCCCACGGGCCAGTACCCAGTCACGCTGGCCCAAGCCCGAGAAAGACGCGCTGTCATTGCGTGTGTCGTCACGACCCCGAGCCGGGGACGCACCGCAGGCCTCGCAGGAACATTGATCGCTGAGGGTCGCTTACCCCCTGGTGAGGCCTGACAGTTGGTCGATGGCATTTTCTAATTACTGGGGAAGCAGACAGGTGATGCTTTAAAACACTGAGCTCGGACCGCGAGGATCCACTATGAGAGGGCCCGTAAGCGCTACCCAGAACGAATGGTGAACCTCCCAAACTGACAGGCACCCAAGACTTCCCAGTAAGAGTTTGTGGCCCAGCCCTGCGGAGAGCCTGGTCTGCTCCCGGCGGGGCGCCGGCGAGACACCCAAACGCCTGCGCGTTAGTCACTAGTCACGAAGAGCGAATGCGGACCTTGGGCCTCTGGGGCCCGGTCCAGCCGTCAGAAACTTTTCTGTCTGTGGAGGGACCGCCCTATGTGAGCGGTGAGGGAAGGCTTCGGGCCGGTGCCCCAGCCCACCCCTCCCCCGCCGCAGCCCCCGCCGCCGCCGTGCCGCACACTGGGTGCCAGCAGCGGTCTCGGCCGCCTTCCCGCCCTTGGTCTGCCAGGACATTTCATTCTGACGTCGAGAGGCTGCCCCCCCGCCGGAGCCCGAGTAACGGCATTTCCTAAGGCTCCGTCTGTTCAGAGCCGTTTGGGGGGCACAGAGCCTCTGGCTGTGCTGCTCAGGACCCTCCCGTTATTGTTTCATGTCGACGCACGCTGTGCCGTGGTCCCTGCTGGCCGGTCACCTCACAGCAGCATCTGCCCGGGTCCCACGTATCCTCGCCACAGCTTCCCGGGGAGGAACAGAGCCTTGAGCGGAGAGACACACATCACAGCACACGGATGAGGAATCTCGACACGACCAAACCGCGCCACGTGGCACCCCTTCTCCAGGCACTGAACTGTTTGTTCCCCGCCACCCAGGCTCCTGCCTCTCCAACCACCAGCAGGACCTTGGACGTCGGACAAGCGAGTCATTTTGAGAAGCCCCTCAGGGGATGCTCTGGAGTAGCTGGGACTCCGGCCAGGAGGGAAGAGCAGGAATGCGCCTCGAAGCCTTTGAGATGGGCCCACGGGCTCTGAGACCTGGCCGGCCTCGCTCCCTCCCCGCACCCCTCGGCCCCAAACACTGGCCAGGTTCGGTGTGAGCGCCGTTTTCCTGGGGCTCAGGCGGCGCTCAGGTCACACGGCAGCTGACGTCGCTGGGGACGTCCCCCGTGAGCTCTCCACAAACACGTCAGTCCCGAAGGCTGTTAAATGGACCGTGGCAACGAGCCTCCCCAAGTCAGTGTTTCCTCCAGGAAAAGGCAGAGCCCCGGGGACAGGAGCGACCGCTCCCCGCGGTCACCCTCTCTACCGCGTGCTCCGAAGCTAACCCCAAGGACGGTCTTCTGTGTTTAGTGTTCGGGCCACGTCCCTCCCAGCGCCGGCATTTTCACTCGTTCTGTGGCTTTGCCGGAGGTTCCTGTTGTTGTTGCTCTCAGCAGTGACACCAGCACGTGCCCGTGTTGGGGGGCAAAGGCCAGGGCGTCACTGAAAGGGTTGTGACCGTGTCTGGCTTTCTGTGTCCCCTGCTGTTCTGTAGATGACCGCTCCACAGTCCTGCTGACGGATGCTGACTTCGGCGACGCAGCCAAACAGAAGTCCCTGACGGTGACGCACACGGTCCATTACCAGTCAGTGTCGCAGGCCACCGGGCCCCTGGTGGATGTGTCGGACGCCCGGCCAGGAACAAGTGAGTGGTCCCTCGGCAGCGCATGAACTGCCCCGTCCCCCTCAAACACACATGCGGGGCCGCTCAGCCCTGTGCTGGGTGGCACCTGCACTGGGACGCTGAGATTTCATTGTTTGCTCTCGGCTGTTACTAAAATCATGTCAGTTGGAGCCAGTTAACTCTTGGCATTGGTTTACGATGGAAGTGTTAGAAATTTCAAGCCGAGGTCTTTGTCTGTTTGTTTGTTTTTGGAGGTAGACAACACAGGAGGAGAGGAAGGTAATGGACGTTCGTGTGTCCCCGCTCGGTGCCAGGGCTGGGGTAGAAAGGTGACATCATAGCTTTCACAACAGCACTGCAAGGTGCCGACTTACGCAGTTAAGCATCGTAGCCCCTATTTTACAGATGGGAAAACTGAGTCTCAGAGAACTTAGGTGAACAGCCCGAAGCTGTGCGTGTCACAGGCAGTGACGCGAGGATTTGGCTGTCGCTCGATCTGTCCTTGAAGCCTGTGCTTTGGTCTGGGACACGCTGTTTGACGCGTGTGTCAAACAAAACCAAGTTCCAGCTAGTCTGGGGGCCATGCTTTCCTGTTTAGTTATTAATATCTGCATCTATAATATATGGAAATTAATTACTGCAATGAAATTAAATTCCCTAGCATATTCTTGTTCCTTCATACTTGAAATTATTCCCAAATCTCTTTAAAGGCTGAGAAATGGATGTCCAGATTATTATCTCTTGGGAAGCTTTGATGTTTAGCTTTGAAATCTCTAATTACTCTCTTTGCAAAAATTTACATTCTCAGAGTGTTATAATTAGAAAAATAACGTTAGAAGCTACTTTTCATGACTTCTGACTTGCAAGGCATTTGGGAAACGCACCGAGCTCCACGAAGCCCCCTGGCTGGTTCCTAAATAACATCCTGATCCTCAGGGAAGCAGTGGTGACAGTTACGGAAATTCCTTCGGAAGCCTGCGTTCACGGGTGTGCTAAAGAAGCCTTTCCTCCTCCCTCTGTCTCACCTCACCTCCTTCCTTCCTTGATGACATCAGTGCATTCTGAAGGCGGAATGGGACACGAGGGACATCCGCTCTGAAGGCGGGGGGGGGGGGGGTGTCAGAGCACAAGAGCCTCGCTCCAGGGTCCCTGACGTGCTGGCCGGCGCATGGCCTTTCCGCCACGATCTGTGTGCGTGGCCACTCCGGGCAGCTCCCATAGGTTTCTGAGACACTGAGTGCTATTGAATTGGAGAGAGGTTCTGCATCCCTGGGGACTTGGCCCCATGGGTCCTAGACGTCAGTGTCCCTTGTCCCAGTCAGCATGGAGGTTAATGGTGACATCGCAGGAGGATAGGACAGAGGCAGAGAAAATGGGACACATGCCCAGGTAGCCTCCCACTCTTGTGGATGTGCCCGGATCGCCCCGGGTGCCTGTGGAAAAACGCCCGTACAGGGCTCCGCCCCCTGAGATTCTGACCCACCTGGCCTAGAGTGGGGCCCAGGAGCCCGCCTCGTGACAGGCAGCCTGGGTGTTGTGATGCTGCTGACCTGGACCCCTCCCCGTTAGACCCGTGGCATCGTGGCATGCTCTTAGCGCTCACGGCGCATCAGTTCTGGCCCCCAGGTTAAAAGCATGTGCGTTCCCTCTCCACTTCCAACACTCGGCGAGCAGAGACACGCGCCACGGCCAGTGGTGAACAGTCAAGTGTGGGAGGAGGCGCTGAACCTCCCGCTGGGAACCTCCCCGCTGGGAACCTCCCCGCTGTGGGGTGGGCCCCAAAGCTACGGGGAAGCCGGACCGGTGGCGCTCAGAACATCCACAGAGACACGAATCCGACGTGGGACCGGCCTGGCCACGTCCCCGTGGCAATAACGTCATACGCAGGCTGGGGGAGCTTCGCACAGGGGTTCGGCCGGACTCAAAACGATTTGCTGAAGGGTTAACTGTAGACACGGTCCAGTGCTCAGTGATGGGAGTACCTCCTGAGTAAGACGCAAAAAAGACACTCGTCCCACCCTGGTGGAGGAGTCGGACGTTAAACGGGGATCTGGTGCGATTCCTATCTACCCGCATGGACGCGGAAAACAGGGTGATGTGATGGTGAGTCAGCAGGGGTGAGGGGGCGCCAGGAACAGGGGGCTCCATCCGGGGAAGGCGTGGACCACGACCCGGGTCACAGCCGGGAACCGGCCCGCCAGGCAGGGGACAGAAGGGAATGCTCCTAAGGGACGTGGGGGACACATGTTGTCCTGGAACGCACTGAACAGTGAGAAGGCGGGACGGGAGGAGCCAGAGACAGCAGGCCTGGCCTTGAAGGGCCCCCTGGGCTGACGTCATACATCCGCCTGTCACTCTGAGCGTGCCGGGGTCTCACCTGAGGACCACGTCCCATCAAAACGGCGGCAGATTAGAGAACAGCGCTTCTCCGTCTGATGAACGTCATCCAGTGGTGTCTGCAAACGTCGGGCCGCTCTACCCAAGTGCATGCCTCAGCCCCAGTTCTGAAAAGGCATTCGTTCAGCATCTGCAGGACACTATCAGTGAACGATGTTCGGGGTCATTCGTGATCACATAGTCCCCCGAAAGCACTGTGTCACCTCAGTCCCCTGGGGCAGTTCTTCTCACTGCACCCTGACACATTTGCCGAAATTCATTCCTACTCCGTTTCCTCACCGACCACGGACATGACTGCTCTGCTGAACTGTGTGAGGACCTGAACTG
>PVJL010019406.1:0-13932 GCA_004026885.1 Lyroderma lyra | reverse complement strand
CATCATGTATTATGGTCCCAGCCACACAACCACTAAGTATAGGGTAAAACAGACAAAGGTACATAGGTAATTGACCAGAACAAACCACCGTTTTACTCTGATTTATCTGGCATCAAGCAATGCCTTGAAATAGTTATGAAGTGATGCATCAAAATTATCTATTTGTAAACCTCAGTACCCTGGTGAGAGCAGAGGCTTGGAGAGGCACTTTGGCGCCAACAGGAGTGCCCTTGGGCCACCGGATCCCAGACTGATGCTGGCAGACAGCCCCTGCAGGTTGCACCCACCCTCCTTGATGGAAAGAGGAAGGCGCCAGGGACTTGTAAACAGAACTTTGGCTGACCGGGACGTCACACTTGCAGGGCCAGTCATTTGGGGCCCCGAGGTTGTATCAAGGGCTATAATGTCTTGCGGCCCCAGAGCCAATCAGGAGACAATAGAACTGTCATGATTGTGAGTTCCATAATGCGATGCAGTGGGAAGCTGTGACCCTGGGAGAGGTTTAGAAGTAAGTTAAGACTTGTGTTAAGGATGAGATTCTGCGCAGCTTCAGCTTAGGTGTTAGCCTTAGAGTTAGCTTTGAGTTTAGAAGTTTGGATAAAATTGTGGTTAGTGTTCAGGATATGTAAAGTTGGGGATGAGAGTTATGTGTACTATTGTGGTTATGATTAGTGTAAAGATCCATCTTTAAGTTAGGCTCTGTGTTAAGTTTCAGGTTAGGTTCAGGGCAAGAGTTTGGTTTGGGTTAGAAGAAGCTTTGAGGTTATGGTACTAAGAACATTGAAATGAGAACTCTGTGTAGAAGGGCTATTGATAGAATGAGGTAAAGTTTGAGGATAGAGTTAGGTTTTTCGTTAGGCATAGCCTTGGGTTAGGGTTTGGGTGAGTTAATGACTAGGGGTAGTTATGTACTTAGGCTTCGAGTTACCTTTGAGGTTGGAGTTAGGTTTTAAAATAGGGTAGGAGAAGGGCCGGTTTAATGATGCGGTGCAGATATCAGTTTATGATTCGGTTTACAGGATTAGGGTGAGAATTACCTTGGAGTTCAGGGGTGGATTTCCATTCGATTTGGGGTTGGTTTTCCAGTAAAAACGAGTATGGGTTCCTTTCAGGGTTAGTGTTATAGGCAGGTTCAGGTTTTCCACTAGGGCTCGGTTTAGCGTTAAGTTAGGGTGAGGGCCAAGATGATGTTGAGGCCCAGGGTTAGGTTTACGGTTACCCTTAGGGATTTTGGTTATGTTCATGGTTCATGTTCCAAGTAGATTTAGATTTATGTTTTAGGTTAGGGTTTGCTTTGACTCCTGGGTAAGTGTGTAAAATGGAATTGAGTTCATGGTTAATGTTAGAGAATAGGCCAAGTGTAGGGTTAGACTTAGGGCTAGGGAAAAAGTTAAGATTCCATTTTGAGTTCCTTAGAAACTTAGAGTAAGCTTTGGGTTTAGGGTTCACTTATGACTAAGTTTAGTGTTAGGTTCCTCATTGAGTTAGGTATTGTGTTTGGGATAGTTTTAATACTTATTCCTTTTTTTCTTTTAATTTTTGTAAACCACATTGGCATTTGAGATCATCAAAAGTCTTTTTCAACTTTCCATTTACCTAGAAGCAGCAATGGGGCCTGAACTCACATAGTATATTCAAATGCTCATCATAGAACTCACTACTCAGTCTTCTCTCAGGTTTTCAAGAATAACTTCTCAATTCTCAAATCTCTTTACAGTCATCAGATCAGGAATGAGAGTGATTAGGGTTAGTTATACACATAGGCTTCCTGTTACCTTTGATGTTGGAGTTAGGTTTTAAGATATGGTAGGAGAAGGGCCGGTTTAATGATGCGGTGCAATTTTCAGTTTATGATTCGGTTTTTAGGATTAGTATGAGATTTCGCTTGGAGGTCAGTGTTGTTTTTCATTTCGAGTTGGGGTTGGGTTTCCAATAAAAACGAGTATGGGTTCCTTTCAGGGATAGTGTTATGGGAAGGCTCAGGTTTTCCACTAGGGCTCGGTTTAACGTTTGATTTCAGTTCAGAATTATTTCTTGAGTATATTATGAGATTTAGAGTTAGGGTTCAGTTTATAGTAAAGCTGAGGGTTCTGTTTTAAATTAGGTTTGGATTTGGTGTTGGATTAGGTTTGGGGTTACTTTAGGCCAGGTTTATGGTTTGAGTTTTTTATTTATGCATGAAATTAATAACAGTGACAATGATTAGTAACATTACATTTCCAGTGTCCTTTTCTATATACATAATTCATATTCATATATTGCATTGTGCGTTTAGCACCCAGAGTCACTTTTTCCTTCCCCCTATATTTGACCCACCCCTTTCCTCCTCTACAACCTCTCTTTATCCTTACTTTCTTGCAACCACTAATGTGTTGTCTGTATTTATGAGTTTTTGGATTGTTCTTTGTTGCTTTCATTTTTACATCCCAAGAATGAGTGAAGTTCTATGGTTCCGAGCTATTTCTATTTGATTTATTTCCCTTAGCATTGTAATCTCCAGACCCATCCATGATGTCACATTCGGCAATGTTTCATCTTTATTTCTGGGCGAGTAGTGTTTCACTGGGTTTTTTACCACATCTCCTGCATCCAATCAATAGTTGAAGAACATGTTGGTTGTTGATATGTCTTGACCACCATAACTTGTATTGCAAGGAACACAGGGGTACGTATATCTCTATGAGTACATGTTTTCAGATTTGGAGGGTGGATACCCAGAGAAGGGATTGCTTGGTTTTATGGTATATTTATTCTTAACATTCTGGGGTACCTCTGTAGTGTTTTCCATCGTTGCTGCCAATTGACATGCCCACCTGCAACATATGAGATTTCTTTATTCCCACATCCTCTCCAACACTCGTTATTAATTGCCTTTCTATTAATAACAGGTATGAAGTGGTAGTTCATGGCATTTCTCTAATAGCCAGTGCACTTAAACATTTTGTATGTATCTCTTGGGTGTTTGATTAATCTGTCTTTTGGTGAAAGTGTCTGTCCAAGTCCTGTGCCCATGTGTTCATGGGATTGTTTGTTTGTCTGTTGTTATGTTCGAGGAGTTCTTTTTATAGTTTAGGTTTTAACTCCCTTTCACTCATTGCTTGCAAATGTCTTTTCCCACTCAGTCGGTAGCCTTTTTGTTTCTTGATGGTTTCTTTGGCTGTGCAGAAGCTTTTACGTTGGGTACAGTCTTATTCATTTCTTTTGACTTTTACTTCCCTTGCCTTTGAGGTAACATTCATCAAACTCATTCTGAAGCAAGGTCGACAGGTTTGGGACCTACGGTTTCTTCTATGCTATTTATCATTATTGGTAGCATATATAGGTCTTTGGTCCAGTTTTGGTTAATTTTGGTATATGTTGAAATCTGTCAGTCCGGTTTCATTCTTTTGGAGGTGATATTCTCTATGCCCTAGCACCGTTTATGGAAAATGGATTCTTTGCTTCATGTTATAATTTTGGCTTTTCATAGAAGACAATCTTTACATATATATGTGGGATTTCAATTTTTTTTTCATTGGT
The DNA here is from genome assembly GCA_004026885.1 of Lyroderma lyra. NCBI lineage: Eukaryota > Metazoa > Chordata > Mammalia > Chiroptera > Megadermatidae > Lyroderma > Lyroderma lyra. The sequence goes on along the minus strand of PVJL010019406.1, from coordinate 10,413 downwards.
GTTTGTGTGCCTGTATTCCTGCCAATACCCTGCTGCTTATATTATTGTCATTGTGTGTTATAAATTGAAGTCAAAGAGTGTGAAACCTTCACCATTATTGTTTTTTCCTTTGGATGCCTGTGTTTATTTGAGGTCTTTATAGATTCCATAGAAATCTGTTGATGTTTTTCTTGAAAGTTTTCAAAAAACTGTCATTGGAATTTTGCTGGGGATGGCATGAAATCTGTTGATTGCTTTGTGTAACATGACCATTTCAATGAGGTACATTCGTCCCAATTATGAATATAAAATCTCTGCATTTCTTTGTGCCTTCTTCAATTTCTTTTTTTTCAGTGTTTATTTATTTATTTATTTATTTCTATCCATTTTTATTGATAGACTTATTGGTGTGACATCTGTTAGCAAAGATTTCATAGGTTTCAGGCATACAATTCTACTGTGCATTGTCAACTTGATGTATAATCAGTTCACCACCTAATGTGACTTCTCTTTCCATCACCTTATATTTAGCTTCGCCCCCTCCTCTCCCAGCCCCTCGCTTTTCTCCCCTCCCTAACCCACTCATCCCCAAATAATCTTTAAATTATTGATTGTTATTGGTTTATTTGTTTGTTCATTTCGTTTTTTCTTTGCTTTCAGTTTTATATTCCACATATGAGTGAAGTCATACAGCTCTTTGATTTTTCTGTGTGGCTTATTTCTCTAAGCATGATGATCTGAGTTCCCTCCGTTTTGGTGCAAATGACAATATTTCATCTTTTCATATAGCTGAGTAATATTCTTTCAAAAATTAACTCAAAATAGATTAAAGACATTCATATAAGACCTGTAACAATACACTGTATAGAAGAAAACATTGGTACTAAACTTATAGACCTAGGACTGAAGGACGACTTCATGAACCGGTCCTCAAAGGCAAGGGAAGTATAAGCAAAAATAAATGAATGGGACTATATCAAACTCAAAAGCTTCTGCAAAGCAAAGAAAACTCAATTTCTTTTAACATCTTGTGTTTGTCAGAGTATAGGTCCCTAAGAACCTGTGTTAAGTTTCTTCTGAGCATTGAGGGTAGGGTTAACATAAAAATTATGGTATGTGTTGGACAGATCTTCAGGGTTATTGCTCTTTTTAGGTGGGTGGTATCAGTTAGAATCAGAGTTATAACTAAGGTTAGGTTTAGCGTTCAGTTGGTCATTAGAATTAGGGTTAAGATTAGGGTTATATTGACTTTTGAATTTCGGGTTTCACTCTCAATTACTGTTATGATTAGGCTAAGAGTTATTTCTAGAATTTGGTTTAAGGGAAAGCATGGTTTATGTAATGGGTAGTTTTAGGTATGTGCTTTGTTTTTGATGATGTTAGAAATCATGTTAGGTTCAGGTAACTAGCTATTGTTAGCATAATATTTATGGTTAGGGTTAGGGTTAGAATTAAGTTTGAGGTTATTTTTTTAGTTGTTAATTAGGGGTGGTGTAGGTTTAAGACCAAGGTAGGGGCTGTAGGGAACCTAGTTTTAGCTTTACGTAGACGTTATGGTTTAGATATTGAGTTAGACCAAGGGTTAAAGATAAGGTTAGGTTTGATTTTATTATTAGGGTTAGCAGCAGAACAAAAGGTCCGATTGTGTTTAAGATTAGATATTGTGTTTAAGTTTAGGTCTTTTTGTTTTATTCATGGTTCAATTGAGAGGTTGGTAAGAAGTAGTATTTTACAGTAAGCTTTGAGAAAGGGATTGGCTCTCAATTGGGGATAAAGTAAGGGTAAGTGTAAGGGCTGTGGTTAGGGTTAGGTTTACAGTTATATATTAAGGGTTATGTTTTAAGTTAAGTTTAAGGTGAGGTTTTCAGTTTGGTATGAGAGTGGGGTTAGATTTGTGTTTCCATTTACTGGCCAGATTACACTTAGTATTACGTTTTGAGTAAGCTTAAAGTTAGGAAAATATTAGAATTAGTTTAGGTTCAGAACTCATTTTGTGATGATGGTTAGTGTTAGTGTAGGATAAGAATAAATTGAGAGATTAGGATGAAAATTTAAAATGAATTTTTTTTTACTAAGATTTAGGTTTGAGGTTATGTTTTTAATTAAGTATAAGGATAGTGTTAGGTTCATTTTACATTCTACGTTTAGGGGTAAGGCGGAGTTTATGATTTGTGTTATGGATAGCGTTCTTGTTATGTTTCCATTTAAAGTTTGGGTTGAGGTTGTGATTAAATTCAAGGTTACTGTTAAGACTAGGCTTACCATTGTTTTATGGTTTACTTTGAAATTGGGATTAGGTTTAGTGTTCTTTGTAGGTTATATGCTGGGGTTATGGTTGGTGCACGATGTAGTGAAGGGGTAGGATGAGAGTTAGAGTGAGGTTTGAAGTTCGATTTTGTGTTAAAATTACTTTTAAGTTTCAGGTGTATGTTTAGGTTTAGGACTCCCATTAAGCTTATATTTAGGGTAAGTGTGAATGTTTCAGTTAGGATTGTGATTAGAGATAAGGTTAGTTGTGAGGTTAAGTTTACGATCAGGTACTGCTTAGGGTGAGGGCCAAGATGATGTTGACACCAAGGGTTAGGTTTAAGGTTACCCTTAGGGATTTTGGTTATGTTCATGGTTCATGTTCCAGGTAGATTTTTTTTTTTTTAGGGTTAGGTTTTGCTTTGACTCCAGGGTAAGGGTGTAAATTGGGATTGAGTTCATGTTTAATGTTTGAGAATAGGCCAGGTGTAGGGTTAGACTTAGGGTTTGGGATAAGGTTAAGATTCCGTTACTAGTTCCTTTGAAACTTAGGGTAAGGATTTGGGTTTTGGGTTCACTTTTGACTAAGTTTAGTGTTTGGTTCATCATCGAGGTAGGTATTGTGTTTGGAATAGTTTTAATACTTATTCCTTTTTTTATAATTTTTGCCACGATATTGGCATTTGAGATCATCAAAAGTGGTTTTCAACTTCCCATTTACGTAGAAGCAGCAATGGGGCCTTAACTCACATAGTATATTCTTATGCTCATCATAGACCTCACTACTCAGGTTTCCCTCAGATTTTCAAGAAAGCTTTTCAACTCTCAAATCTCTTTACAGTTATCAGATCAGGATTGAGAGGATGACTTCCCATCAAGATACCAAACACAAATGCCAGCCACTTTCTTCCTTCCTTTCTGACCACAAAGGACAATAAATTATGAAATGCATAATAATGCGCATGAATCTCTTTTTCCCATTATCTCAAGTTGCCAGAAGCCTCTGGTATTTTTTTTTTTTTATGATTTGTATTCTACTCAGAATTATAGTAAATATTTCAGAAATACTTCTACACAACTAAAATAAGAAAGTAAACTTGAGATAATGGGAAAAAGAGATTCATGCGCATTATTATGCATTTCATAGGTGACTGTCTTTTGTGGTCGGAGAGGAAGGAAGAAAGTGCTGCCATTTGTGTTTGGTATCTTGATGGGAAGTCATCCTCTCAATCTTGATCTGATAAGTGTAAAGAGATTTGAGAGTTGAGAAGTTATTCTTGAAAACCTGAGAGAAGACTGAGTAGTGAGACCTATGATGAGCATTTGAATAGATTCTCTGAGTTCAGGCCCCATTGTTGCTTCTAGGTAAATGGAAAGTTGAAAAACACTTTTGATGATCTCAAATGCCAATATGGTGGCAGAAAATAAAGAAAAAAGGAATAAGTATTAAAACTATCCCAGACACAATGTCTAACTCAATGTTGAACCTAACACTAAATTTAGTCATAAGTGAACCCTAAACCCAAAACTTACCCTAAGTTTCAAAGGAACTCATAATGGAATCCTAACCTTATCCCTAGACCTAAGTCTAATCCTACACCTGGCTTATTCTCTAACATTAACCATGAACTCAATTCCAATTTATACCCTTACCCTGGAGTCAAAGCAAACCCTAACACTAAAACTGAAGCAAAATCTCCTTGGAACATGAACCATAAACATACCCAAAATCCCTAAGCATAACCCTAAACCTAACCCTGGGTATCAACATCATCTTGGCCTAAACCCTAACCAGCACCTGATCGTAAACTTAACCTCACAACTATCCTTATCTCTAATCACAATCCTATCTGAAAGGTTAACACTTACCCTAAACCTAAGCTTAATGGGAGTCCTAAACCTTAACATACACCTGAAACTTAAAAGTAATTTTAACAGAAAATCGAACTTCACACCTCACTCTAACCCTCATCCTACCCCTGCACTACATCGTGCATCAACCATACCCCCAGCATATAACCTACAAAGAACACTAAACCTAATCCCAATGTCAAAGTAAACCATAAAACAATGGTTAGCCTAATCTTAACAGTAACCTTAAATTTAATCATAACCTCAACCCAAACTTTAAATGGAAACATAACAAGAACGCTATCCATAACACTAATCATAAACTCTGCATTACCCCTAAACCTAAAATGTAAAATGAACCTAACACTATCCTTATACTTAATTAGAAACATAACCTCAAACCTAAACCTTAGTCGAAAATCATTCATTTTAAATTTACATCCTAATCTCACAATTTATTCTTATCCTAGAATAACACTAACCATCATCACAAAATCTGTTCTGAACCTAAACTCTTTCAAACATTACCTAACTTGAATCTTACTCAAAACGTAATCCAAAGTGTAATCTGGCCACTAAATGGAAACACAAATCTAACCCCACTCTCATACCAAACCCAAAATCTCACCTTAAACTTAACTTAAAACATAACCCTTAATATATAACTGTAAACCTAACCCTAACCAGAGGCCTTAATCTAACCCTAACTTTATCCCCAATTCAGAGCCAATACCTGCCTCAAACTTACCGTAAAACACTACTTCTTAGCAACGTCTCAATTGAACGATGAATAAAACAAAAAGACCTGAACTTAAAAACAATATCTAACCTTAATAACAATCGGACCTTTTGTTCTACTGCTAACCCTAATAATAAAATCAAACTTAACCTTATCTTTAACCCTTAGCCAAACTCAAAATCTAAACCATAGCGTCTACCTAAAGCTAAAGCTAGGCTTCCCTACAGCCCCTATCTTGGTCTTAAACCTACACCACCCCAAAATAAAAATTAAAAAAATAACCTCAAACCTAACTCTAACCCTAACCCTAACTCTAAATATTATGCTAACCATAGCTAGTTACCTGAACATAGCATGGTTTCTAACCTCGTCAGAAACTAAGCACATACCTAAAACTACCCATTACATAACCCGTACTTTCCTTTACATCAAATTCTAGAAATAACACTAAGCCTAACCATAACAGTAATTGAGAGTGCAACCCGAACTTCAAAAGTCAATATAACCCTAATCTTAACCCTAATTCTAATGACCAAGTGAACGCTAACCCTAACCTTAGTTATAACTCTGACTCTAAATGATACCACCCACCTAAAAAGAGCAATAACCCTAAAGATCAGTCGAACACATACCCTAATTTTTATGTTAACCCTAACCTCAACGCTGAGAAGAAACTTAACACAGGGGCTGAAGAACCTATACTCTGACAAATACAAGATGTTAGAAGAAATTGAAGTTTACTTTTGCTTTGAAGAAGCTTTTGAGTTTGATATAGTCCCATTCATTTATTTTTGCTTATACTTCCCTTGCCTTTGAGGACTGGGTCATGAAGACTTCTTTGAGTCCTAGGTATATAAGTTTAGTACCAATGTCTTCTTCTATACAGTATATTGTAACAGGACTTATATGAAGATCTTTAATCTAATTTGAGTTAATTTTTCATAGAATAATAGTCAGGTATAAGAACAGAAGAAATATTGTCATTTGTAACAACACGGTTGGACCTGGAGATTATCATGGTTAGGGAAATAAGCCACACAGAAAAGTCAAAAACTGAATGACTTCATTCATATGTAGAATATAAAACTGAAAGCAAAGAGAAAGCGAAATGAACAAACAAATAATCCTTGTACACAATCAATAATTTATTGATTATTTGGGGACTAGTGGAATAGGGAGGCGAGAGAAGGGAGGGGCTGGGAGAGGAGGGGGCGAAGCTAAATATAAGGTGATGTAAAGAGTAGTCGCATTAGGTGGTGAACTGATTATACATCAAGTTGACAATGCACAGTAGAATTGTATGCCTGAAACCTATGAAATCCTTGCTAACAGATGTCACACCAATAAGTCTCTCAAGAAAAATGAATGGAAATAAATAAATAAATGAATAAATAAAAGCTGAAAGAAAAAAGAAATTGAAGAAGGCACAAAGAAATGCAGATATTTTATATTCATAAATGGGACGAATGTACGTCATTGAAATGGTCATGTTACACAAAGCAATGAACAGATTTACTGCCATCCCCATCAAAATTCCAATGACTGTTTTTTGAAAAATTTCAAGAAAAACATCAACAGAATTCGTATGGAATCTAAAGGGACCCCAAATAACCACAGGCATCCGAAGGAAAAAACAATAATGGTGAAGTTTTCACACTTTGTGACTTCAATCTATAACACACAATGACAACAATATAAGCAGCAGGGTATTGGCAGTAATATAGGCACACCCACACCAATGGAGAAAATCTGAAAATCCAGATGCTATCCCACATATATATGTGAAGATTGTTTTTTATGGAAAGCCAAAAATATAATATGAAGCAAAGAATCCATTTTCCATAAACGGTGCTAAGGCATAGAGAATATCTCATGCAAAAGAATGAAACGAGACTGACAGTTTTCAACATATATCAAAATATACTAAAACTGGACCAAAGACCTAAACATGCTACCAATAATGATAAATTGCAAAGAAGAAAGCGTAGATTCCAAACGTGTAGAACTTGCTTCAGAAAGAGTTTGATGAATGTTACCTCAAAAGCAAGGGAAGTAAAAGTCAAAAGAAATGAATGGGACTGTACCCAACGTAAAAGCTCTGCACAGCCAAAGGAACCATCAAGAAACAAAAAGGCTACCGACAGAGTGGGAGAAGACATTTGCAAGCAATGACTGAAAGGGGGTTAAAACCTAAACTATATAAAGAACTCCTAGAACTCAACAACAGACAAACAAACAATCCCATGAACACAGGGGCATAGGACTTGGACAGACACTTTCCCCAAGAAGACAGATTAATCAAAAACCTAAGAGATTCATACAAAATGTTTAAGTACACTGGCGAGTAGAGAAATGCCATGAACTACCACTTCATAACTGTTATTAATAGAAAGGCTATGATCCACAAGACAAGTAATAACGAGTGTTGGAGAGACTGTGGGAATGAAGAACTCTCATATGAAGCAGGTGGGCATGTCAATTGGCAGCAACGATGGAAAACAGTAGAGAGGGTCCCCAGAATGTTAAGAATAAATATACGATACAACCAAGCAATCCCTTCTATGGGTATCCACCCTCCAAATCTGAAAACATGTACTCATAGAAATATATGTACCCCTGTGTTCCTTGCAGTACAAGTTATGGTGGTCAAGACATATCAACAACCAACAAGTTCTTCAACAATTGATTGGATGCAGGAGATGTGGTACAAACACCCAGTGAAACACTACTCGCCCAGAAATAAAGATGAAACATTGCCGATTGTGACAACATGGATGGGTCTGGAGATTACCATGCTAATGGAAATAAATGAAATAAAAATAGCTCGGATCCATAGAACTTCACTCATACTTGTAATGTAAAAATGAAAGCAACAAAGAAAAATCCAAAATCACATAAATTCAGACAACACATTAGTGGTTGCAAGAAAGTAAGGAAAAAGAGAGGTGGTAGAAGAGGAAAGGGGTGGGTCAAATATAGGGGGAAGGAAGAAGTGACTGTGCGTGCTGAACGCAAAAATCAATATATGAATATGAATTATGTATTATACAAATGCACACTGGAAATGTAATGTTACTAATCAATGTCACTGTCATTAATTTAATACATAAATAAAAAACCCATAACATAAACCTCGCCTAAATTACAAAGAAAGCACAAACCTAATCCAACACTAAATCAAAACCTAATTTAAAACAGAAACCTCAGCTTTACTATAAACTGAACCGTAACTCTAAGTCTCATAATATACTCAAGATATAATCCTAAACAGAAATATAATGCTAAACCGAGCCCTCGTGGAAAACCTGAGCCTTCCTATAACACTATCCCTGAAAGGAACCCATACTCGCTTTTACTGGAAACCCAACCCCAACTCGAATGGAAAACCAACACAGACCTCCAAGCTAAATCTCACCCTAATCCTAAAAACCGAATCGTAAACTGAAATCTGCACCACATCATTAAACTGGCCCTTCTCCTACCCTATCATAAAACCTAACTCCAACCTCAAATTATCTCGAAGCCTAAGTATATAACTACCGCTAATCATTAACTCACCCAAACCCTAACCCAAGCATATGCCTAACGAAAAACCTTACTCTAACCTCAAACTGTACCTCCCTCTATCAATATCCCTTCTACCCAGAGTTCTCATTTCAATATTCTTAATACCATAACCTCACAGCTTCTTCTAACACAATCCAAGCTCTAGCCATGAACCTAACCTGAAACCTAACACATAACCTAACTAAAGATGGATCCTTATACTAATCATAACCACAATAGTACACATACCTCTCACCCCCAACTTTACATACCTTGAACACTAACCACAATTTTAACAAAACCTCTAACCTCAAAGCTAACTCTAAGGCTAACACCAAAGGTGAAGCTGCACAGAATCTCATCCTTAACACAAGTCTTAAACTTACCTCTAACCTCTCCCAGGGTCACAGCTCCCCACTGCATCGCATTATGGAACTCACAATCCTGATAGTTCTAGTGTCTGCTGATTAGCTCTGGGGCCTCAAGACATCATAATCCTTGATAGAGCCTCTGGGCCCCGATTGGCTGGCCCTACAACTGTGACATCGCGGTCAGCCAATGTTCTGATTATAGGTCCCTGGCGCGTCCCTCTTTCTATCGCAGAGGGTGGGTGCGCCCTTCAAGGGCTGTCCGCCTGCATCATTCTGGGATCCGGTGGCCCAAGTGTGTTCCTGTTGGCGCCAAAACGCGTCTCAAATCCTCTACTCCCACCAGGGTTCTGAGGTTTCAAATGGATAATTTTGATGCATCACTTCACACCTATTTCAAGGCATTGCTTGATCCCAGATATATCAGAGTAAAAGTGTGGTTTGTTCTGGTCAATTATGTACGTACTTTCCTCTGTTTTACCCTATACCTGGTGGTTGTGTGTCTGGGACCATAATACATGATGAACAGGCAGCCGTTCCCTTGCTGAGGAATTTTAGGTGTGTATAACATGAACTCAACTTAATGTCTCTCTGTATGTTCTGTGAGATAGGTGAGCATACATTTAGCAGGGGCATTCCCTTCTTTAACTGTATTCACACCACTGAAAGGTTTTCCTAAGTGAAGAAGGGAGGCGGGAAGGGGTGGGGACAGCAAGCACACAATGCACTTTGAGTATGTTTTAAAATTGATTGTTCAAAATACTAGAATGATTGTGCGTGCATGCCTTGTAGAATATTTAAAATAGAAGCCTCTGGTATTTTTTTATATATGATTTGTATTCTACTCAGAATTATAGTAAGTATTTCAGAAATACTCTTACACAACTAAAATAGAGAATGGAAACTTGAGATAATGGGAAAAAGAGATTGATGCGTATTATTATGCATTTCATAGGTGATTGTCCTCTGTGGTCAGGGAGGAAGGAATAAAGTGGCTGGCATTTGTGTTTGGTATCTTAATGGGAAGTCATCCTCTCAATCCTGATCTGATAACTGTAAAGAGATTTGAGAGTTGAGAAGTGATTCTTGAAAACCTGAGAGAAGCCTGAGTAGTGAAATCTATGATGAGCATTTGAATAGACTATGTGAGTTCAGGCCCCATTGCTGCTTCTAGGTAAATGGAAAGTTGAAAAACACTTTTGATGATCTCAAATGCCAATGTGGTGGCAAAAATTATAAAAAAAGGAGTAAGTATTAAAACTGCCCAAACACAATACCTAACTCGATGACGAACCAAACACTAAACTTAGTCATAAGTTAACCCTAAACCCAAACATTACCCTAAGTTTCAAAGGAACTAATAATGGAATCCTTACCTTATCTCTGGCCCTACGTCTAACCCTACACCTGGCTTATTCTCTAACATTAACCATGAACTCAATCCCAATTTACACCCTTACCCTGGAGTCAGAGCAAACCCAAACCCTAAACCTAAAACTAAATCTACTTGGAACATGAACCATAAACCTAACCAAAATCCCTAAGTGTAACCTTAAACCTAACCCTGGGCGTCAACCTCATCTAGGCTCTCACCCTAACCAGCACCTGATAGTAAACTTAAACTCACAACTAACCTTATCTCTAATCACCATCCTAACTGAAAATTTCACACTTAAAATAAAA
>PVJL010019405.1:0-13935 GCA_004026885.1 Lyroderma lyra | reverse complement strand
TTTCAATCCTTTTGCTTCTATATTCCCTCCCTTCCTCTTTCTTAGCTGTTTCCATGTTCTGATTTTCAATATCAGTAATTATGTCCTCCATGTGGTTTGCCCTGTTTCCTATGGCATTATTTAGTTTCTCACTTCTTTTATTGTCCTATTTATCTCTCACATTTCTAACTCAATCTTCCTGAGGGTTTGAATTTCTTTGATAAATTGTTCCTTTTGTTCATGGAATTTTGATTTATGTCATTCATCTCCTTATTTATGTTTTTTAAATCAGCCATGGTGCTCTGCCAGTATGTTTTCATTTCTCCCAGAGTCTTTAGAATGGCTACTTGAACTTCTCTGTCACTTATGCCAGAAACTTCTAGATCTAAGAGGCTGTCTTGATAAATTTCCTGATCTTTTTGAGGAGTTTAATTTTAAGGAATACATCCTGTATGCTGGGTTCTTCCTCATTGACATGAGTGCTTTATGTTCAGTAGTAGTTCACCAAAGCCCAGATTGGTACTTTTGTGGTGTCTTGGTGTAGAGCAGACACAAGGTGGCACTGCGGGGGGCATGTTTTGGGAGAGAGGGTTTGTCTCTTTCTTATTTCTGTTCTCCTGCTACATTTGGAGTCAGTTTGCATCTGTCATGGTCCCTTCTCTTCCTGTATTTTGTTGGTTGGGGAGGCTGTAGGAAAGGTAAGATGCCAAGAGAAGGCATACTGGGACAACTCCTCCTTCTGCCCTCTGCTGCGGAAGCTGGGTGATGCGGGCCGAGGATGCTCCTGCTGGCTGTTGCGAATGGTATAAAAACCGCCTTTCTTTCCAGGCCTGCTCCAGCGACCAAGTGTTGGACCAGAGTCTGTGGACTGAAACTAATTTTAGGAGCCAGGGGCATGCGAGCAGGCATGCACACAAGACGACGATGTTGTTTGGACCCCGCAGAAGAAAAGGAGCCTGTTTGTGTCTGCAGCGGGCGGTATGGCAACTGTAGCCCCATGCAGGAGATACAGGCGCAGCGTCAGCAGCAGTTCAACCTTAACAGCGAGCAGGAAAGGTAGCCGCAGCCTAGTGCAGGGGTCGTGCGCTATCTGCTTGGCTGCCGCCTAGCCCCCGCAGTGGGCCGCAACTAGGACCTGCGGGCTGCGACCAGGAACGCCAGGCCTGCGCAGGAACCGTGCGTGCCTGCATTGTGTTTCCCAAGAGAGCCAAGTACCACAATGTCCTCTCTGCATTTCAGAGTCCTTGCCCTGTCCTGCTAACACTCAAAAGTTACAGAGGCTGGCTCCCAAGCTCTGTCCCCAACTCTCCGATCCAAATTCCAGGTCTCCAGCCCAGCTCCCCATTGACTCCCACTGTTCTGCCACTTTGCTAGAGATTTTCCTCTTGTCACCTCTTGTCCTCTCCCCCTCCCATTCATTGCACTGCTCCTGGATGGTCGGATCCTTTTATGATCTGTCTTTGATCCCTCCCCTCTCTCCGACTCGCCCCCTTCTCTCTAACCTTCAGGTGTGTACTTGCAATACATGGACTTCTCAGCTGCTCCTTTTGTCACTCAGAGTCCTCTTTCTTGGATCCTGGGGGCCTTTCAATTGTGTTTTCTGGGAGAGACTTTAGGGACCTCCTATCCAGTCACCATCTTGACCTCCAAATTCCAAGCATTGAAGAGAATTTTATGAACATCAACAAAATTAAAAGGTTATATTTAATTTGTGGAACCAGCAACCGTTAGTCATGTAATGTCTTCTCTTCTGGTTATTGGATGCCCCTGACTATTGACAGAATGTGTAAAGTTCATGAGGGATCTGAAAATCCAAGTTGGAAAGTTTTATTCAAAGAGAGAAATATGGGCATGTCAGATTAATGTAGCAGGGTCCAAGGCACACAGTTGCCCTGAACTTTGGGTTAGCTCTTCTTATACTGAAAATGTACAGGCAGATTCTTCAATATCAAGATGTGGTCACCTGTAAAAAATCACAGGTAGAATCGGGCCACAGTAAACTTTTCCTTGCAGGTAGCCAAGCTCAAGTAAGCTGGTTTTCCTAGATCAGGCTCCCTATAGACAGAGCAGTAGCCATATGAGTTCTTCTATTTGTAGCTAACTATGCTCAGCTAAACTTGGTTCCTGCTAGCCCCCTCAAGTTTATTTGTATTAACTCTTTTGCTGTATAATCACCATCATCTGCCCAAATTCACAGTCCCTTCTTGAGAACATGTGGGACACATAAAAACAATCACTATGCTGGATTTCATTTAACATCTGACTTTATTTCAACTTTCAAATTGAATTAAAACCTGGCACTATTACTGTGAAGAATTAAATTTCAATACAATAAGTGTGTCATCTTTTAGCATTTTCCTAAGGAAAAGAAAAGAATCATCAAGATTTACCAAAAAGCAGAGGACTAACAGAACTTTGAGTAGAATAGAAGTGTTAAGTTAAGCAAGTGTTTTGAATTATCACTTTCACTAAAGGATAATCGTTTACGTGAGTGGTATCTAAGACTTTGGCTTCTCTGGGCCACATTGCAAATAGAATTCTCTTGGGTAACACATAAAATACAGTAGTACTAACAATAGCTCATAAGATATAACAAAAAATGACACAATTTGTTACCTTTTAAGTATTTGCATTGGGCTACATTCAAAGCCATCCTGGGCCACAGGTCTGTCAGGCTTGCCTTATATGAAGCTCATTGGATATTTTACTTCTAAAACATTGGAGAAAAGTTTTAAAATTCTTTTTTATTGTTAGACTTGTTGGGGTGACATCTGTTAGCAAGGATAACATAGGTTTCATGCATACAATTCTACAGTGCATTGTCAACTTATTGTATAATAAGTTCAACATCCAGTGTGAGTCTCTTTCCATCACCTTATAATTAGCTTCCCCTCCATCATCCCACATCCCCTCCCCTTTTTCCCCTCCCTAACCCACTCATTCCCAAATAAGCATTGAACTATTGATTATGTGCATAGGTAGTTTGTTTGTTTGTTCATTTCTTATCTCTTTGTTCCTTTCAGTTTTATATTCCGCATATGAATGAAATCATACAGTTCTTTGTTTTTTCCGTCTGACCTATTTCACTAAGTATGATGATCTTCAGGTTCATTCATTTTGTTGCAAATGACACTATTTCATCTTTTCTTATAGCTGAGTAATATTCCATTGTGTATATGTACCACAGCTTCTTTATCCAGTCATCTGTCGTAGGGCACTGTTTGTTTCCATGTTATGTCCACTCTGAACAGTGCTGCAATGAACATTGGGGGACATAAGTCTTTGTGGACAAAGGTTTTCAGGTTTTTTGGGTAGACCCCCAAAAGACGGATTGCTGGCTCAAATGGGAACTCCATTCCCAGGTTTCTGAGGAAACTCCACACTGCCTTTCACAGTGGTTGTACTAGTTTTCATTCCCAACTGCAGTGTGCCAGATTCCCTTTCTCTCCACATCCTCTCCAGCACTTGTTATTCCCAGTCTTATTGATAATAGCCATTCAAACAGGTGTGAGGTGATACCATATTGTGACTTTGATTTGTAATTCCCTGATAGCTAATGAGGTTGAGCATTTTTTCATATATCTGCTGGCCATTTGTACTTCTCCATGGGAGAATTGCCTATTTAGTTCTTCTGCACAGTTTGTAATTGCGTTATTCGTTTTTTTGTTATTAAGCCTTATTAGTTCTTTATATATTTTAGATATAAGACACTTATCTGATGCGTTATTTGCAAGTATTTTCTCCCATTCAGTTGGCTGTCTCTTTGTCTTGTTCATGGTTCCTTTTCCTGTGCAGAAGCTTTTTAGTTTGATAAAATCCCATTCATTTATTTTTGCTTTTACTTCCCTTGCCTTTGAGGTCAGGTTCGTGAAGTGTTCCTGGGGTCGTAGGTCTATAAGTTTAGTACAAAATTTTCTTCTGTACATTTTTTTGTTGCAGGTCTGATATGAAGATCTTAAATCTATTTCGAGTTAATTTCTGTATATGGAGAAAGTTCACAGCTCAAGTTCGTTTTTTGCATATATTTTTCCAGTTTTACCAGCACCACCTACTAAAGAGGCTGCCTTTTACTCATTGTATGTTTTTTGCTCCTTTATCGAAAATTATATGTTCATAAATGTGTGGGTTTATTTCTGGGTTTTTAGTTCTATTCCCTTGGCCTTTATTTCTGTTCTTCTGCCAGTACGAAGCTGTTTTGGCTATTGATGCTTTGTAATATCAATTGAAGTCAGGGAATTTAATGCCACCAGATTTATTTGTTTATGTAGTATTTCTTTGGCAATTCTAGGTCATTTAGGTTTCCATATAAATTTACTAATTCTTTTATCTATTTCACGAAAGTACGATTGTGGACTTTTCATGGGTATTCCATTAAATATGTAGATTGCTTTAGGAGAATGTCCATTTTAACAGTTTTAAATTTTCCATCCATGAACAGGGGATATTTTTCCACCTCTTAAAGTCTGTTTCAATTTCTTTCAAAAGTGTCTTATACTTTTCTGTGTATAAGTGTGACACTCTCTTCATTAACTTAAATCTCAGGTATTTCATTCATTTTGTTTTGATAGCAAAGGCAATTGATTCCCTCCTTTCTTTTTCTGTGGATTTGTTGTTTGTATATAGGAATGCTGTTGATTTTTTTACATTTATTTTGTATCCTGCGACTTTACTATATTTGTTTATTGCTTCTAATAGTTTCTTGGTAGAATCTTTGGAATTTTTTATATAAGGCGTCATGGCATCGGCAAGTAGTGACAATTTGACCTCTTCTTTCCTAATTTGGATACCTTTGATTCCTTTCTCTTGCCTGATTGCTGTGTCTAGAACTTCCATTACTATATTCAATAACAGTGGTGACAGGGGGCATCCCCTGTCCTATTCCTGATTTTAAGGAATAGGCTTCAGCTTTTCCCCCTTGAGTATGCTGTTAGCCGAGGCCTTGTCATATATGGCCTCTATGATATTGAGATGCTTTCCTTCTATACCTATTTTATTTTGTGTTTTGATCATAAATGGATGCTGTATCTTGTTGAAAGCTTCTTCTGCATCAATAGGAAATGGTCATACGTCCTTTATCTTTGATTTTGTTTATTTGGTATATCACATAGTTTGATTTTCGTATATTGAAGCATCCTTGTGTTCCTGGGATGGATACCCTTTCATCTTGGGGTATGATCTTTTTGATGCATCGCAACATTCTGTTTGCTATCATTTTTTTTTAGAATTTGTGCATCTTTGTTCATCACAGATACTGGCCTATAGTTCTCTTTCTTTTTATTGTCTTTGCCAGGCTTTGGTATTAGAGGTATGTTGGCCTCATAGAAAGAGTTAGGAAGTAGTGCTTCTTCTTCAATTTTTTGGAGGACTCTGAGGAGGATAGGTGTTTATTATTCTTTGAATGCTTGGTAAAACTCACTGGTGAAACGATCTGGTCCATGGCATTTGCCTTTAGGGAGATTATGGATAGTCATTTTAATCTCTTCACAATGAATTTGTCTATTTAGATTATGGAGATCTTCTTGGTTCAATCTAGGTAAGGTATAAGGGTCTAGAATCTTGTCCATTTCTTCTAGGTTTTTAAATTCAGTGGTATAAAGTTCTTCATAAGATTTTCTTATACTCCTATGTATTTCTCTGATATCCGTGGTAATTTCTCCCCTTTTTTTTCTAATTTTGGATATATGTGTCCTTTCCTTTCATCCTTTGATTAGTCTCGCCAAGGTTTTGTCCATTTTGTTGACATTCTCAAAGAACCAGCTCTTTGTAATATTAATTTTTTCTTTAGATCTCGTGTTCTCTAATTGGTATAGCTCTGCTTTAATTTTTATTATTTCTTTTCTTCTGTTGACTTTGGGATTTGTGTGCTCTTCTATTTGTAGTTCTTGAAGATGGTATGTTAAGTTGTTTCCTTGTGATTTTTCTTGTTTCTTAAGACAGGCCTGTATTGATATAAATTTCCTTCTTATCACTGCTTTCGCTGTGTCCCAATAATTCTGGTATGTTGTAATTTCATTGTCAGTAATTTGTATATATTTTTAAATCTCATCTTTTATTGTTCTTTATGCAGTCCTTTTTAAAGGAGCTGTTCTTAATCTCCATGTACATGTGTTTCTTTCTGCTTTCCTTTTACAGTTGATCTCCAATTTGAAAGCATGGTGGTCTGAGGATATACCTTGAATACTTTCAATCATCTTGAATTTGCTGAGGCTCCATTTGTGTCCCAGCATGTGGGATATCTTTTAGAATATTCCATGTGCACTAGAAAAGAAGGAATAGTCTCCTTTTGCTGGATGAAGTGTCCTGCCAATATCAATTATGGCCAATTGCTGTAATGTGTCATTCAGTGCTGATGTTTCCTTATTTATTTTCTGTTTGGTTGATCTGTCCATGTCTGTTAGTGCAGTGTTTATGTCTCCCACAATGATTGTGTATTCATCAGTTTCTCCTTTCAGATCTGTTAGTAGTTTCTTTGTCTATTTTGGTGCATCCTGGTTAGGAGCATACATATTATTTAGTGTCAAGTATAATTATTGCTGTATTGTGAATTTTATCATTATGTAATGTCCGTCCTTGTCTTTTACTATCCCTTTTAACTTGACGTTTATATCATTAGGTATAAGTATGTCAACTCCTGCTTTTCTCTGGTCACCATTTGGTTGAAGTATTGTTTCCCATCCTTTCACTGTGAGTCTGTGTTTGTCCTAATGGCTGAGGTGGGTTTCTTCGAGACAGCACATAGGTAGTTTCTGTTTTTCAATACAGTCTGCCACTGTGTTTCTTTTTATTGGTGAGTTCGGTATTAACTTTTAGAATGATGATTGATATAGGAGGATTACCTGTGACCATTACTTATTTCTTTGTTTGAATTGTTTTATATTTGTTTCTTTCCTATTTCCACAACTTTGTTCCGTTTTTCCTGATGTTTTGTTTCAGATCGAAGAGACTCTTTCAGTATTTGTTGGAGTGCTGGCCTTGTCCTGGTAAATTCTCTCAGCTTCTGTGTGTCTGAGAAGGTCTTTATGCCACCGTCATATCTGAAAAATAATTCTGCTGGATAAATTATTCTTGGCCGTAATTTACTGTCTTTTCAGTTTTTGTATATTGGATTCCACTCTCTTATGGCTTGCTGCATTTCTGCTGACAAATAGGATGCCATCCTGATGGCTTTTCCTCTAAAAGTTATAGTACTTTTTTCCCTGGCTGACTTGAGAATTGTCTCTTTCTCTTTAGTTTTGGATATCTTTAGTACCATGTGTCTTGGACAAGATCTGTCAGGGTCCTTGTTTTCAGGGGACTTGTTTTCTTTTTCTACTTGTGGTTCCATGTCTTTCCATAGGTTTGGAAAGTTCTCATCTAGTATTTGTCTGAGTCTGCTCTCTGTAGAATGCTCCACCCATTCTTCGATTTCTATTATCCTGATGTTGTTTTGTCTCATGGAGTCAGATAATTCTTGCAGAATATTTTCAACCTTTTGCTGCTATATTCCCTTCCTTCCTCTTTCATAGCTGTTTCCATGTTTCGATTTTCAATATCAATAATTATTTCCTCCATGTGGTTTGCCATGTTTCCTATGGCAGTATATAGTTTCTCACTTCTTTTATTGTCCTATTTATCTCTCACATTTCTATCTCAATCTTCTTTAAGGTTTGAATTTCTTTGTTAAATTCTTCCTTAAGTTCACGGACTTTTGATTTATGTCATTCATCTCCTTGTTTATGTTGTTTAAATCAGTCATGGTGCGCTGCCAATATGTTTTCATTTCTCTCAGAGCCTTTATATTGGCTACTTGAAGTTCTCTGTCACTTATGCAAGTAACTTCTAGATCTAAGAGGCTGTCTTGATAAAATTCCTGATCTTTAGGAGGAGTTTAATTTTAAGGAATTCATCCTGTATGCTGGATTCTTCCTCATTGACATGAGTGCTTTATGTTCAGTAGTAGGGCACGAAAGCCCAGATTGGTACTTTTGTGGAGTCTTCGTGTAGGCCAGACACAAGTGGCACTACAGGAGGCAAATATTTGAAGAGAGGGTTTGTCTATTTCTTATTTCTGGTCTCCTGCTACATTTGGAGTCAGTGTGCATCTGTCATGGTCCTTTCACTTCCTGCATTTTGTTGGTTGGGGAGGCTGTAGGAAAGGTAAGATGCCAAGAAAAGGCACACTGGGACAACTCCTCCTTCTGCCCTCTGCTGCGGAAGCTGGGTGATGCGGGCCAAGGCTGCTCCTGCTGGCTGGGGGAAATGCTATAAAAATCGCCTTTCTTTCCAGGCCTGCTCCAGCGACCAAGTGTTGGGGCAGAGTCTGTGGACTGAAACTAATTTTAGGAGCCAGGGGCATGCGAGCAGGCATGCACACAAGACCGACGATATTGTTTTGACCCCGCGGTAGAAAGGGAGCCAGTTTGAGTCTACAACAGCGGAATGGCAACTGTAGCCCCATGCAGGAGAGGCAGTAGCAGCACCAGCACCAGGTCAACCTTCACAGTGGACAGCAAAGGAAGTGGCAGCCTAGTGCAGGGGTAGTGCGCTGTCCGCTTGGCAGCCGGCTAGCCCCCGCAGTGGGCCGCAACCAGGAACTGCGGGCTGCGACGAGGAACACCAGGCCTGCTCAGGAACCGTGCATGCCTCCGTTGTGTTTCCCAAGAGAGCCTAGTGCCACACTGTAGTCTCTGCAGTTCAGAGTCCTTGCTCTGCCCTGCTAACATTCAAAAGTTACAGAGACTGCCTCCCAAGCTGTGTCCCCAACTCTTCGCTCCAAATTCCATCTCTCCAGCCCAGCTCCCCAGTGACTCCCACTGTTCTCCCACTTTGCTATGGCTTTTCATCTTGTCACCTCTTGTCCTCTCCCCTTCCCATGCACTGCACTGTTCCTGGATGGTCACCCCCGTTCGGGTCCTGTTACGATCTGTATTTGATCCCTCCCCTCTCTCCGACTCGCCACCTTCTCTCTAACCTTCAGGTGTTTACTTGCAATACATGGACTTCTCAGCTGCAATTTTTGTCACTCAGAGTCCTATTTCGGGGATCCTGGGGGCCTTTCAATTGTGTTTTCTGGGAGAGTCTTTAGGGACCTCCTATCCAGTCACCATCTTGCCCTCCAAATTCCAAGCATTGAAGAGAATTTTCTGAACATCAACAAAATTAAAAGGTTATATTTAATTTGTGGAACCAGCAACCGTTAGTCATGTAATGTCTTCTCTTCTTTTTATTGGATGACCCTGACTATTGAAAGAATGTGAAAAGTTCTTGAAGGATCTGAAAATCCAAGTTGGAAAGTTTTATTCAAAGAGAGAAGTATGGGCATGTCAGATTAATGTAGCAGTGTCTAAGGCACACAGTTGCCATGAACTTTGGGTTTGCTCTTCTTATACAGAAAATATACAGGCAGATTCTTCAATATCAAGATGTGCTCACCTGTAAAAAATCGCAGGTAGAATCGGGCCACAGTAAACTTTTCCTTGCAGCTTGCCAAGCTCAGGTAAGCTCGTTTTCCGAGATCAGGCTCACTGTAGACAGAGCAGTAGCCATATGAGCTAAACTTGTTTCCTGCTAGCCCCCTCTAGTTTGTTTGTATTAACTCTTTTGCTATCTAATCACTATCATCTGCCCAAATTCACTGTTCCTTCTGGAGAACATGTGGGACACATAAAAACAATCACTTTGCTCGATTTCATTTAACATCTAACTTTATTTCAACTTTAAAATTAATTAAAACCTGGCACTATTACTGTGAAGAATCAAATTTCAATATAATAAGTGTGTCATCTTTTAGAGTTTTCCTAAGAAAAACCAAAAGAATAATCAAGATTTACCAAAAAGCAAAGGACTAACAGAACTTTGGGTAGAATAGAAGTGTTAAGTTAAACAAGTGTTTTGAATTATCACTTTCACTAAAGGACAATCGTTTATGTGAGTGGTATCTATCACTTCGGCTTCCCTGGGCCACATTGGAAATAGAATTCTCTTGGGTAACACATAAAATACACAAATACTAACAATAGCTCATAAGATATAACCAAAAAAAACCACAAGTTGTTACCTTTTAAGTATTTGTATTGGGCTACATTCAAAGCCATCCTGGGCCACAGGTTGGTCAGGCCTGCCTTATATGAAGCTCGTTGGATATTTTACTTCTAAAACATTGGAGAAAAGTTTTAAAATTCATTTTTATTGTTAGACTTATTGGGGTGACATCTGTTAGCAAGGATAACATAGGTATCATGCATAAAATTCTACAGTGCATTGTCAATTTATTGTACAATAAGTTCACCACCCAGTGTGAGTACTCTTTCCAACACCTTATAATTAACTTCCCCTCTGTCCTCCCATACCCCCTCCCCTTTTTCCCCTCCCTAACCCACTCATTCCCATATAAACATTGAACTGTTGATTATGTGCATGGGTTTTTTGTTTGTTTGTTCATTTATTATCTCTTTGTTCCTTTCAGTTTTATAATCCGCATATGAGTGAAATCATACACTTCTTTGTTCATTCCATCTGACCTATTTCAATAAGTATGATGATCTTAGGGTTCATTCATTTTGTTGCAAATGACACTATTTCATCTTTTCTTAGAGCTGTGTAATATTCCATTGTGGATATGTACCACAGCTTCCTTATCCAGTCATCTGTCGCAGGGCACTTTGTTTGTTCCCATGTTATGTCCAGTGGGAACAGTGCTGCAATGGACATTGGGTGACATAAGTCTTTGTGGACAAATGTTTTCAGGATTTTTGGGTAGACCCACAGGAGACGGATTGCTGGGTCAAATGGGAACTGCATTCCCAGTTTTCTGAGGAACCTCCACATTGCCTTCCACCGTGGTTGTACTAGTTTTCATTCCAACATCACCATACCGGAGTCCATTTTTCTCCACATCCTCTCCAGCTCTTGTTATTTCTAGTCTTGTTGATAATAGCCATTCTAACAAGTGTGAGGTGATAAGTCATTGTGATATTGATTGGCATTTCCCTGATAGCTAATGAAGTTTAGCATTTTTTCATTTGTCTGCTGGCCATTTGTACTTCTCCGTGGGAGAAGTGCCTGTTTAGTTCTTTTGCCCAGTTTATAATTGTTGGGAGCCATGCAGGCTGGCTTTAGGGAAGCAAAACATGTTTTACTTCTGCAATCTGGAAGTTGTGTACTGCTCACTGAGGAATCCGGTTGATAAGGCCAGTTCCTTGGGAGACACTAAAGAAAGAATACTATCTGGGTACTTGGAAGAAATGCCTTGGGAAACTGACTCCCTCTCGTTTACTCTGATCTTCAAGTTAGCTGGCAGAGAGTCAGGGATGGTTTATGATCTGTCCTTGGGTAAGATAATGCATATTTGTTTCTGCTGTACTGCACTGTGCTGTGGGTATATATTGGGGAGGAAAAATAAACTCGGGGCTGGTTGCTAAGAATGCTTCCAGTTCTCCCGGACCCTCTTTGTCTCTTTCTCTCTTTCTTTCCTTAAACCTAGCCCCCCACTTCAGTTACTGTTCTCTGGAATGCCGAGGCAGGACCCCGGCAGAGTTGGCATTCAAACAGGGACCTGAATACTGGGGATCAGGTGAATGTCACCGCGGAAAAAGTCGTACATACGGGTAAGTGGTGTGCGGTGAGAAAAGACCGGGAGTGATAGTAATAAAGATGGGTGCAGGAAATAGTAAACAGTTGTACACCCATCTCCTACTGAACCTCCTTAAGGTCAGGGGAGTGAAGGTAGGAAAACCCCAATTAGAAAAGTTTCTAGATTTTATAGAAAATATTTGTCCCTGGTTTCCAGAAGAGGGGACCGTAAGTGTAAAAACTTGGGAAAAAGTGTAGGTCTGGTTACAATGTTACTTTGAAGCTCATGGACCTGAAAAAATTCCAGTAGATACTTTTGCTTTATGGACTCTAATTAGAGATAGCTTGGATCCCAGACATGAGGGTATGCGGGGTAGGAAGAGAAGGAAGGGTCGGGATCACGACACAACCCTGTAGCTCCGACAGCCCCTTCCCCGTCTGCTCCCTCGCTCCAGCTCTATGAGAAAGTTGCCCCTGACGAGGAGCTGAGTCCTCAGGATGAGGAAGACTTAGGGGAAGAAGTAGCTAGATATCATGACCCTGATTTAGATAATCCTCAGTTGTTTTTAGCCCAAGAAAATTCAAAACAAGATTCACCTAAAATTGAAAGTAACCTAGAACAGCCAACAGCAAAAGAGGGGAGAAGCCTGAGTCGCGGGACCCCCTGGAAACTGTTTTGGATGTGGGCAAATGGGCCATCAACTTAAACAATGTCCTAAAAGACAAGCTGGGGCTTCTCAGCAGGGACGGCAACCTGGCCTTTGTCTTAGATATAAGAGAAAAACATTGGGCCAGTGAATGCAAATGTAAAGAAGATGCCTCAGGAACTCCCCTCGTGCAGGGACATTGGAGGAGAGGCCACTAAGCATGTCATAACGCACTGCTTACAGTGCATTTCTGCTAGGGGAGCTCCTCAAATTTTACAAACTGACACCGGGTCTGGCTATACTAGTCAGGCACTTCAAAAGTTTTGTACAAATTTTCTGATTACTCATAAAACTGGAATTCCTTATAACCCTCAGGGACAAGGTATTGTTGAAAGAGCTCATGGCTCCCTGAAGTCTCAATTAGAAAAAATAAAGAAGGGGGCGTTATACCCCGTGTCACCTCAGAATTATTTATTTTAAAATTTTTAACATTTGATGCTCATGGACGCTATGCAGCAGAGCGATTCTGGCACCCCACCACACAGAGCACACATGCTCAAGTGAGATGGAAGGATCCACCCATGGGTGCGTGGAATGGCCCCGACCCAGTGCTAATTTGGGGGCGAGGGTGGATCCCCGGAGAGGTTGGTCCGTGGCGCAGAAAACTCTCAGACGCACGATGATGCTGTTGATGCTGATGGACTGTCCTCCGATGGCACCAGGGGAGACAGAAGTACTGGGCCTATGTACATGATAATCGGCCTGTTCCTCACTTGTGCTCACCTTGTGGCAGAGAAGATGGGACTAGAGATTGTACTACCACTGTTAACACTGTTCATGTATCTGCTTGTGTTCCTTCCTCTTATGTACTTTCAATTGGGAATATTATTATCCACTTTAAGGGAATTCGGTTTAATGTATCTTGTTCTAATTGTAATCTGACTAATTGTGTTTCTTGGGTCCCGCTCGGACAGAATCCGTATTGTGATTCTTAATCAACCATCTTTTGTTATGCTTCCTGTTAATGTTTCTGGACTTTGGTATACTGAAAGAAGTTTGCAGGTTTTTAAAGAAATTGAGTATGCTTTAAGTAGACCAAAAATATTTATAGGACTTTTGGTTGCTGGAATAATGGCTTTAGTAACTATCATTGCAACTGCTGCCATTGCTGCTGTAGCTCTTTCACAAACTATTCAAAAGCACATTATGTTAATGATCTTTCTAAAAATGTTACTTTAGCTTTGGGAACTCAAGGAAACATAGATAAAAAGTTAGAACAAATAGTAAATGCTTTATATGATATGGTTCAATATTTGGTAGACAAAATTCAAAGTATAAAGGTCAGATCTCATTTGATTTGTCATGCTGAATATCATTGGATATGCGTTACCCCTAAAATGTATAATAATAGTCAGCATGAATGGAATAGAGTCCGTTTACATCTTCAGGGAATATGGCATAATGCTAATGAACCTCTGGACATGCTTCAGCTTCATGATGAAATTAAAAATATGAGAGAAGCCGAACCCTTAAAATTTGATGCAACTCAAGTTGCCTCTGAGTTTGTTGAAAAGATGAGAAATTCTTTGCCCTCTATGCCAAGTATTATCCATTCTGTTATAGCATTTCTTGCATTAGGCCTTTGTGTCTGTGTAGTTCTGTGCTTACTCCCCATCCTCATTAAATATTTCATTAACAGGATGATGGATATTCAAGCCAACATCTATGAGATTAAGCTTAGGGCAATGTCTTAAGCTTG
>PVJL010019404.1:0-13942 GCA_004026885.1 Lyroderma lyra | reverse complement strand
TTATTTTACCCACTCTCCCATCCCTCCTCCCATCTTAAAGAAGTTCTTCTAACATTCTTTGTAATAGTGGTTTGGTGGTGATAAACTCCTTAGCTTTTTCTTATCTGAGAAGCACTTTATCTGTCCTTCAGTTTAGAATGCTAGCCTTGCTGGGTACATTATTCTTGGTTGTAAATCCTTTCTGCCAATCCTTTCTTTACTGCCATTTGCTACCACATGGATGGATCTTGAGATTATCACACTAAGTGAAATAATTCAGACAGAAAAGTGGAGAACCACGTGATTTTTACTCATAGCAACAAATAAGAAAATAAATAAACAAAACTCACAGACACAGACAACAGTTTAGTGGGCACCAGAGGGTAAGGGGGGAGGGAGGCAGATAGAAGAGGGTAAAGTAGGTGAAATGTATGGTGGTGGAATTAAAACTGACTCTAGGTAGAGAACACACAATGCAATATATAAATGATGTATGAGTATTGGATACTTGAAACGTACATAATTGTATTAACCAATGTCACCACAATTAATTCAATAAAAACTAACTTAAAAAATCTGAAATCATGTTTCATGCTTATATGAGTACAATCTGACGATGGTGCATTATAAATCTCTGCATACATTTTGTATCTTCCAGGTAGGTAAGACTTGTTGTTACCCACTCTTTCTGACAGTGTATAACGAGCACTTGAAATATTCAATTAAAGGAGAATTTGTAATGGATCATGGTCTCACTTGATATGTAACTTTATATAAAATGTTTATATTGTTACAAAATAGTATGGCACTAGAAATAAAATACAAATTGTCAAAAACATCTACTGCCCAGTTATTTAGTAGTCCTTCCATACACATCTAGCTAATAGAAGTTTCCTTTGCCTTTTCCAGCAAGAGATTACAAAGTGTGTTGTGATTTTTGCATACTTATTCTGTTACACACATACAGGAAATTTGAAATTGCTGATGTGTTTAAATGTTACAGTAACCTTAAAAAAGCAAGTGAAATATGAATATGTTCGGTAATTAAACTCAATATTCATATCTCTCTGCAAGCTTTTCATTACAGTGACATGAGCAAGCCAGAGGAAAGCAGGGACCAAATGATAATTCCAAATAAATAGTGTTGGCTTGTATTATGGACTGAATATTTATAGTGTCCCCAAATCTATATGTTGAAACCCTACCTCTCAATGTGGAAGTATTAGGAAGTGGGACTTCGGGGAGGTAATTAGGATGAGGTCATGAGGGTTGAGCTGTTTCCTTACAAGAAAAGATAAAGGAGAGTTTGCTTCCTGTCTCTGCTTTCCGCCATGCAAAAATGGGATGAAATAAAGGTCATTTGCAAATGAAGAAGAGGTTCTCCCCAGACAGCAGATCTGCTTACATCTTTATCTTAAACATTCCAGCCTCTAGAAGTGTGAGAAATAAATGTTTGTTGTTTAAACCATTCTGTCTATAGTAATCTGTTATAGCAGCCCGAATAGACATTATTCTATCTGAGTTAAATTCTATCATCTTTTATTTAATATTGAACATAGTCTGAATTTGTCCTCAACTTAAAAACTTACACCCTATTCAGGACTTGCTGAACTTAGTACAACTGATAACCATTTTCTTCTTTTTCTTTTTCCAATATTTTTATCCAACGACTACCTTGGACACAGGTCATCATTAAATAGTTTGAGTGACATTAACCACTGGCCCTCTGGCATCCTGAAACCTTCCATAGTTACAGAAAATGGTCACTTGCATCATCCTAGGAGTGACAGGTAAAATAATGAATTCTGGGCTGTTAGGGGAAGTGTACAAAGGGTTGAAAACACATTGCTCTATATCCAGAGGAAGAGAATTATCTCCAGAGAAGTGTCCTCGTCAGCACTGAATCAAATAAATGCTTTGCTTTACTGAACTCAGAGGAACAAATACTTTTAAGAATAGCAATATGAACCTACTATTTAGTTGAATAAATAATAAAAATGCTTGTGCCCTCTCCCTTAATTCTATTTTCAACAATGAAAATATCATCCAATTTATAGTTCTTTGGAATTGATGTGTTTGCAAAATGCAAATGAATCCATAAAGTTAAAAAATAGCATTGAAAAGCATGTCTCAAAGTTATAAATCAACTCTGACAACCTAAAACTTAACTGAAGATGATGTTAGGAACAGTATATCTCCTTCTCTCTCTCTGTCTCTCTGTCTCTCTGTCTCTTTCTCTCCTTCCCTCTCTCTCTCTGTCCACCCCATTCTGTTTAACACTTTGCATGACTTTGAACTTTCCATTTCCTAAATTACATTGGGAGATTTTAATATGGTCTCTTACAGTTTGAGTCTTGGAAACAAAATCTATTTTCAAGGATTCCTCTGAAAAATTTGCTAGAATAGGAAGCAAATAAAAATAATATAAATATTAATTTATATAGATATACTACAGCATCTAGTGATTATTTAAAAATCAAATTAATAAAGTATAATTGGATGCATTAACATTCATTAAGGGGCTTCTTTGCTATGGAGATGTAATCCCTTCTTGATAAAATGTGTCATAATATACATATTGCTTAATAAAAAAATTGATTAAAGCAAGTCTGTGTTATGAAAATTCTTTCATCTTGACAATGATATTTTTTCTCAATATTTTATGCAAATTAGAGAAACCAGGGTAAAAACTTCTCTGAGGGAGAGTCAAATAAACTAAAAATGTTTGCCTCTTGGTTAAGAGAATTATTATATATATATGGGACACTCAATAATATATTATCTATAATCACTTGTGAATAGTTCAGTGTACTAGTTTTCATAAAATCACTTCATAAATATTTAAATCAAAATATTTTAATTCTTTTACATTATTACTTTAATAAGTAAAAGGTATCTACACTCTGACATTTACATAATTCTAATTTCATCAGGACTACTCTCATCTCACCACCCAAAAATTTATCTATATTGGTAAACTTTCTATCGTTAAGAATTATAATCTTTGATGAAAGGAATTATTTTTTAAAAAATGTGTGAACTCCTAACAAATCCGAGTGTAATGAAGATTTTGGTATATATGTCACAAATTGAGTTGAGTTGAACCAAACATAAAATATAAATGAATATATTTATTCATACACATACACAAAGTACTGCAGAAGGAACAATAAAAAAAGGCACACTCTGATAATTATACATTTTTCCTAGAAGAAATATTTCTAAAGCTTTTTAATTTTAAAAAAGTGCCCTTTCTCACTTTGTTAATGTCAGCAGGAGTATAAAGCAGTCAAATTTAAGTCTCCTAAAATAGCCAACCCATAAAACAATACAGTCTGTTAATTGGTGCCAAGATTGCAGAATAAAATTAAATCAAAGGATGAGAATTCATTTGTTGTGTGAGACTGATGATATATAAATTTTGGTCTCACAGGAATTTTAAAGTAGGCCAAGTCTTACCTTTATGTCAATTTATCTAAACATTACATATTGGAAATATAGAAACAAGACTTGTGTTTTTCTTTAGTTGAAAGAAATTGTGTTTCTAAACTGCTGTGTTAATAAATATTAAAACATGTAAGTGGGTCAATTTTTAAATATGTTTTCTTGGGTTCATAGGTAGAAGTGATCAGACATTTTTATAGTTGGGGTTTTGAGCTATTAAGTGTAGAACTCATTTCAGTGAAATGTGGTATTAGTGTTTCATCTATTAAAATATCTGCATAATTTTATTAATGTAAATAGAAGGGATAATTTAAAAGCAATTTCATAGCATATATGGGTTAAGAAGTAAAACTTTCCATCTCTATAAAAGAAAGGTTTCACTAAGAAAATAAATGCAACTGGACAATTTGCATAATTGACATTTTCTAACATATAAAAAGGAATGTCACTGTGTCTATATGATTAAGTGACTATCAGAATGCGCAATGAAACACACGTCTCCTGATGTACCCAGTGGCCCTCTGTTCATTCAAAGATCAGACACTATTGCATGGGTTTTAATCTAGTTCATTTTATGAGGCAGTGTGATTTTTTTTTTCCAGAAAAAGCTTTAGCATGAAAGGCGACCTACTTCATGATACCTCACATCTGTAACCCACTTGATTTTAGAAAACATAAATCTTAAAATAGTTCACAAGGCAGAGATCCTATGACCCTTCAAAAGCTATAATGGATCCCCTCCCTACACACTTGACCTTGTAGCTGGTTGAGAGATGCTCTTGAGTTTGAGTGGCACAAATCAATGAAAAGCTGTACTTAAAAAATAGTAATATCACGAAATGGAAGAACCAAATTTCATACCACTACTCTAGTTTGACAATAAACAAGATTGATATTTATGAAACATTAGCACTGTTTTTCTAAATGACTATCTAAATGTTTTTTGAAGATTAATTAGCAATAGAGCATATTCAACTACAGCAAACATCTGGAAGACTCTCATCAGCAGCTTAATTGCAGCATTTCCCAAAATCTGTTTATAACAGTTACAGTTATTTCAGACATATTTCAGAATAAGCACATTGTGGACTTGATGCAATAGGATGACTCTGTGCCCACTGAAACATACTCATTACTCAAGGTGGCTCCCTGTTTTCTGCATCAAATGTGAAAAACATTTCTAAAATAAGAATACTGGGGAAAAACAGATGATCTAAACATATCTGTCTAAAAGTGAAACTCATATTCATCTTATACACTGTCAGATTACTTCCTTTTAAGCATAACTCTATTAATATATTGTCCTGCTTATATAATTCAAGTACCTCTGCACTCTCTATTCATATCTCGTTTTCTTTTTTTTCGGGGTGGCGGGGGTGAGGGGTTGTTTCCCTGGCTGGGAATCGAATCCAGGTCGCAGCATTGAGAGCCCCAAAGCTTAGCTACTACACCACCAGGGAACTCTTGAGAGCCCCAAAGCTTAGCTACTACACCACTAGGGAACCCTTGAGAGCGCCAAAGCTTAGCTACTACACCACCAGGGAAACCTTGAGAGCCCCAAAGCTTAGCTACTACACCACTAGGGAACCCCCCATTCATATCTCATTTTAAAATGTCCTTACTCCATATCTCATCTTATCTTTCACTCTTCTCTGCACATACCAGCCATGGCCTCCAAACGCACTTGAGACTGTCCAATCACAGCATTACTCTATATGTAGTTGCCTTTCCATAGGACTGTCCACATTAGCATTCGACTGATCAAATCAAATAGCATTTCTTTCACAAAGGACTCATTCCTGATATTTTCAGCTGAATGTGACCTCTTCCTTCTCTAAATTTCAACAGCATTTTACAAATCATGGATCTCAAATGGATAAGGCAAATGAACATGATGTTTTTCCTATTTTCTTACCTGTTTGATTTGTTTTAGAGTTCACAAGCTGTAAAGGTTGCCTGCAGAACATTTTAATATTTATGCATTTTACTTTCAGAATTTTAAACTATTTAAAAAAAATAATTTTAACATTGCTAAACTCATACCAATTTGCCATTCAGTTAGTATTAAATATTAATAGTAGCTAACTCACACGATGTTGACTAGGTATCAGGAAATAGTTCAATCTTTGTAACCCTATGAGGTACAGATGTATATTCATGTGCAGAAAGGGAAACTGAGACTTGCAGATATTAAGAAACTCAATCAAGGTCACAAAAGTTACAAGAGGTAGAGGGGCTTTCTTGTCCTTACCCAATTCTCTACTCTTAACCAACTGACTAAACTTCCTAACCTTATTGTTAGGTTTTCGTGGTATAGTGGTAATAAATATCATCATAGGATCTGACCTCAGAGTCAGAAAAAAATAGGTAAATAACTAGAAATAATTTCATAGCCTGATAAATGCTACAGTTGAGGATATACTTGGTGATACTGGAGTAAAATTCAGGAGCAAGCGATCTCATCATAGAAAGAAATAAACATTTCATCTATTTTGAAAATGAAAACACAATACAATACATAAATGATGTATTATAGAATTATACACTTAAAACCTACATAATTTTACTAACCAATGTCACCCCAGTGAATTGAATAAAAAATGTAAAAATTTTAAAAATGAATATGAACCAAGTTTTAAGAAATCAGTAGTCATCATTATTCTAAATAAAAGAAATAATTACCATTAAAAAAAAAAGAAAGTGGGTGTATGTAGATGGGGAAGTCTGCTTGGCATTTTTTATATAGCAGAAAATTTCTAAACTCACCAAACAGTGTTAAACATTATGATCTTTATACTATCTTTAATAGCAATGGCCATGTTTATATTTTAGTGTCTTTGACTTATTGAATCCACCATAAAATATAGCATGATAAAATGCTTTGTTGATTAGGTTGATAGGAGGAGTGATGGATAAATGAATGAAACAATAAACTTACAAATGAATCACTGAATGAACAAGGTATGACCTAAAGACAATGTCTTTTCAAAGGGTATCTGAGAACAAAGAAGGTACACAGAACCATTGTTTCCCTAGGACTATCTCACATATTTAACTTGACCATCTCCATGCTGAAGAAATTAAAGTCTTCTTGTATTTTGAAATAGAGCCATTTTTCTATTACTTGTTAAGATTCAATTAACTATTTAATCCAAAAAATACAAAAAAAGAAGTAAAAGGAAAATTAAAAAGTCAGTCAATTGAGAGAATGTTGCCTATCTCTTGCCATCTCGTTTGTAATCAGACAAAATGAAAAACACAGCACTGTCATCTGTACTTTGCAATCAAGTGCCAGATACAGGATTATAATTCCATTCTAGTTGTAATATTTCCCATTATTCACCTTATTTAATAAACTGTCACTTGAAAGAGGGTCTGATAGGCTTTTTCACAATGAATTAAAGGATTGCTCTGCCTTTCTACTTTATTATGCATGCTACATTTGAAGCTAATGAAGCATAACCCTGAGTTGATAACTTTTATAGATGAAAGAGACATCATGTCATATCTTCTGTTTATTTCATCAACTACTCATAGCCAACAGAAAACACATTGATTGCCTTGCACTTTATTTTTGACAGTTGATAGGCATTCTTGTTGCTATCTTGTCTAATAATTTTCTACTATATGCATACAGGGGCTGTGCGGAAAAAAATCCAGCCATAAATGCCTATATTTTTTGTATCATATGGCTGGATATTTTCCAGACAGCCTTCATATTGTAGGTATTAACTATTAAAAAAGCTACTCAGAAAAATAATCTGGGATATTAATGATATATTTAAGAGATATAGTGGAAATAATCCTGATTATTCTATTTTATAGAATTGGTATGTCCTCTCCCTGGAGCAAATACTACTTTGAAATAGTTATTTTAAGAAGTATAATATCACTTAATATTCTTTTCATTAGGTTTTGTTATTTATGAAAAATAAAACTAGAAAATCAGTTTAGGTGAACCATATTTTTTCTGCAATAAGACTGTTTCACTATTAAATAAAATCAAAAGGAATAATTCATCACTAAAAAAATACTTTTATTATAATAATACTACTCAATGCCACTAAGTGACTAGTCAATTCAATGAGTAATAAAATATAGGTATAAGCTATATTTGATCAATAGCATGGTATAGGAAATAAAGAACCTTTACTATTTATAGAAGCATGTGCATATGTAACATAAAACAGGTTTTATATATCTATATAAAACAGTTAGTGGCTTTTTAAATTTTTAAATATGTGAAATACAACTTTTAAAAATTTGCTTCCACAAATAGAATTTCAAGAGTATATTAATTTTCAAAATAGTTTTCTTACCATTATGAGTAGAAATACAGCTTTTACCCCTTAGAACAGAAAATAAGGTTTACACACATACACGTATTCACACAGATTACTAGACAAATAAATATAAAGCTTTCATGTTATTATATCACATGCATCTTTATAATTTATAGCTAGTTCTTTTACTAAATAAATATTACTTGTTTTTAATGCAGTTTACCTTTGAAAGTGAAGAAAAGTATTTGAAGTACAATTATAATATACTCAAGACGTTACATACACATTATTATAGAGAAACTATATCATGAGTCTTCACAATCAAAACAGAGATGATAAAGCTATGATCAAACTAGAGTAACTAATTGGAAAAATTGCAGTGCTAGGGCATGATAAAGTTATTGAAAACATTCATAATAATAACTTATTATAAGTCAATGACAACAAAATAGAGAACAAACTTCCTAAGTATATGAAAACTATATAAAAACCTCTCTTATTAAAGGCAACCACTGTCAAGGACATTTACAGTTAAAATGACTACACAAGGAGAAACGAAAATGAAAATGTGTAATTTAACCAACAACTAAAAATTTGACTCCAAATTGGACATTTACACATATATGCATATGGAAAGTTGTGGAGTTTTAAAATTTGTTTTAAGAAAAGTAAAATTATAATTCAACAAAATAAATATTATCCATTTCAATTCAAAATTAGTTTTCTTTTGTCTCTTCATCTATGCTAATCAATATGAGTTGTCTAAGCCACTAATTTAGGATCGATCGCAATTAAGGTCTTATTCACTTTGTAGTACGTAACTAAATTATTTTTCAACTTTCAGTCCCCAAGGGATTATCTGACCCTGTCTCTGTGTGAAACTGGTATATTCCTAAATACAGTGTTGTCATGTGCACTACATTAGAAATCAGAAGAAGCCCATTCTATTCTTGGCTCACCACTCTGGCTCAATTTCCTCTTTTGTAAAATAGAATATCAAACCAACACCCACGATCTAAAATTTAGTAATTCTAAATAATCCAATACTACTAATTCTATTATTCATTTTTAAAGATGACTAGATCAGAAGTCCCAATATTCAATGTATGAATGTTTGTATATTGTTGGTATAAAACACAATCATATCAAATGAGGCTCTCCTTATATATTGTCAAACTATTCACTGCTGAAATAAATCCAGGTACGCCTAATATGGTATTATGTAATTTTTAAAAATCTACATATTCTTTTATAGTTTTCTAAATCATAGAAAACTATTTCATGGTCATCCTTTAATATCCCCATGAATAAACAATCATTGCAATAAAATTTTATATCAAGTTTCAATTTCAATTTCTCTGTAGCCCATTCTGACTCATAAAATTTCTGGTAAACTTGACCTCATTAGGAGTATTATTTTCAAAATTATTCATATTGTATTACCTTAGTATATTCAGCATGCACTCAATCAGCTATCTAAAAAGGTTGTTACACTGGTTGCATGCCTATGGACTGTTTAATACCTAATTTCAGCTTTGTATAATCATTTCACAACATCCTTGACTGTGTTGCTATGACACTTTAAAAAAATTACTTGCCTATGTCTTCCTAGAATATATATCTCAACAGATAGATTAATATGATTACAATTTGTAGTTAAGTGTGTAAGTTCAAGAAAAAAGTCAACTTGGTTGGACTGCTTATTACTCTGCATTGATCTATATGAGGTCAGAAAATTAATTTCACAAACTCATCCTAGAAAGAGTGCTCCATAGCTCATTGCTGAATATCTCTATGGTCAACTTTGAAATACTCCCCTTGGGAAGCTATACACTGACCAGCACCTAGTCCACTTTTCAAAGCAATTCTGGAATGGCCATCAGAGCTGTCATCATTCCCAAAACCTGACAATTAAGTGCATGAACTTGCCACTGTGTGCTTATATTGGCTGCACTGTACAGACATAATATAAAACATATAATTATTATATGTATTATAATATGCATTAAATTATTTTATATAATTAGGAAAAAGAAATATTAAAAATTCTATATATTTAAAAGATTTCATTTGATATGTGAAAATGTGCTCAAATCTTTATTTTGCAGCACAGATATTTATAAAATTCATATTAAAAATATCATCAAATGCAGAGGTCCTCAACCCCTTCTTGCATCCCCTCCACTATCCACACAGCAGGAGATAAGCAGCGGGCTAGCAGGCAAAGCTTCATCTATATTTACAGCCGGTCCCCATCTCAGACACTACCACCTGAGCTCCGCCTCCTGTCAGATCTGCAGCAGCATTAGATGCTCAGAGTGCAAACCCTGGTGTGAACTGTGCATACACTCTCCACTCCCCTCACACAGTTTTTCCATGAAAGAGTTTCCTGGTGCCAAAAAGGCTGGGGACCACTTATCAAATAGAAATGCATGTTCTTCACAAGTATAAAAGCAATTGAAAGGGTACATTTACTTTAGTGTCAGATATACAATACTAGGTTGACCAGATGTATTGTTTGAAATGGTACAGAAACTACCAGTACCGTCCTGTTTCAAATGTTATGTCTGGTCAGCCTACTGAGACCTTGAATTAAGCCCAGTGAGACTAGGCTGACCATATATACCATTTGAAATGAAAAAAGTATCATTGTTTTCTGTCCCATTTAAAATGGTACATCTGGCCAGCAATACAAAAAAAAATATACTTAGATTTACCTGTAACTACTATAAATCTTTATTGTTCAAATGGTTTGAATCGTAAGATTTTTGACAGTTTGATCATCACAGATCTGGTTTATCAACAAGCTCCTTTTCTGTGTTTTTTTTAAAAATGTACTTCATTATTTCTTAGTTTTTATGCAATTACAATAAAAGAGAAACAGGATTTGACATAATGAAGCATGTTTTAATCCCACATCTATAACAAATCAATGCAACATGCAACTCAACAAACATGTATGAAATATCTACTGTAAACCAGATACTTTCTTATGTGCTAGGAACAGAGATTTGGCAAATAAACCCTTGAATTTCAGTGTTTGATTATGGGCACAATCAATAGTTTAATGTTTATTTGGGGACAAG
This sequence comes from Lyroderma lyra, assembly GCA_004026885.1. Taxonomy (NCBI): domain Eukaryota; kingdom Metazoa; phylum Chordata; class Mammalia; order Chiroptera; family Megadermatidae; genus Lyroderma; species Lyroderma lyra. Next base: position 3,150 of record PVJL010019404.1, on the reverse strand, counting down.
TGGGGAAGGGATGGAGACAGGGGGAGAGGGTGGGAGAAGAGGGAGGTGGAGTCAAACATATGGTGATGGAAAGAGAACTCACACTGGGTGGTGAACTTATTATACAACAAGTTAATGATGCACTGTAGAACTGGACACCCGGAGCATATGTAATTCTTGCTAACTAATGTCACCCAGTAAGTCTAACAATAAAAAATTTTTAAATAATAAAAATAATAAAAAATAAAATAAATAAAATAAAATAAAGAGTGGGGCATTAAATCTTGTATAAGATACAGACATATCAGATCTTATTATTGAAATCAATCTGAGGATATATTTTGAATCTATATGAAATTTTGTGTTGCTGGGTCATAAATATAACTAATGGCTCTTATAATGTCCTACAAGGCCTTATCAAATTTGGCCTTTGGAAGAGCCAGTGGAAGTGATCTTCCAGGGAATAGAGAAAAAGGAATTGAAACAATTAAAGGCAAGCAATATGAGAGTAGCCTGCGACAGAGGTCATACTTGTTTGGGAGCTATTGCTTTTATCTATTAAGGAGTATATGAGAAAGGGAAGAGATGTCATGTGAAAGGTGACTTCCTACAATTTTGGAAGAGATCATTTAGAAACTGCAATAATATTTGATGATAATTCTAAGTAAAAAGCCAAGCTGATAATTATATATGGGATGCAAAATCAAGATTCTAACACACCTCAACATATCAAATGTCCTCCCAATTGTTTTTTATGAAGTAGAATTCCCAGAAATTTTTCAAATTTAAATTCTCGAAGTATGTGAATTCAGTGTCACTTAACATGAAGAGGCAAATGGCCCTTTTTGAGAATATCTGTTTCTATCCCCTAATATCCTCTGGGTAATCTCTGAGTCTACCCTTAGAATCAGTTCTACCTTTTACTATGTACTCTCTTGCTTAAGACCTAGATGTCACACAGGCATAATACACTTTCATGCAGCCTTCATTTCTCTGTCTGCTAATTCATCATTCAGCAATGGATTTTTAAAGTAATATCGAGAAGTGTCAGCTTTAAGTGTTTTGCTACCTGTGAAAATATGTCATCTCTTAAAGCTTGGTTGGTGAAATCTAAGTCCTCACTCTTTAAAATGTTTCACATTTATCTAATATGCTTAGCTGCCATGTAAATGTGCAGATTCTGATCCTATGTGTGAGTGAAGTTGAAGAATGCTATTATCAATGTACTTGAGATGATTCTCATTATCTTTTGACTTGGGGCACAGGAGTTACCTATGCTTGATAAAACTGCTTAGGTTTGAAAGGAATAGTATGTCATATTTCATGCCCTTAAAAAGGTACAGAGTAAAAACAGAATAATTGAACCATTAAGGTCAGTGTAGTATTTTATGTGAGTAAAACGTACTTCTTGAGAGTTTTTCTAATACTGATTGCAACACATGTATTATAATTTCTTGCTAAAGTTTATAGAATCTGAATAAAGATATATTGTGTAGATCAATAGGCTGAAAATATTGTTTTTTTATTATTTGGTTCAAAACTGTTACAAAAAGATATCTGTAAATTTGTGCTCCATGTTATCTCAAAAGAGATGCTTCCTAGCTGGCTCTTTGAGAAAGTCAACAAAATTGACAAACCCCTGGTGAGACTAATCAAAGGACAAAAGGAAAGGACACAAATATCCAAAATTAGAAATGAAAGAGGAGCAATTACCACTGATACCACAGAAATACAAAGGATTATAAGAAAATATTATGAAGGACTTTATGCCATGAAATTTAACAACCTAGAAGAAATGGGCAAGTTTCTAGAAACTTATAGCCTACCAAGACTGAACCAAGAAGAACTGGATAATCTAAACAGACCAATCAATAGCAACGAGATGGAAATGACTATACATAATCTCCCTACAGGCAAAAGCCCTGGACCAGATGGTTTCACCAATGAGTTCTATCAAGCATTCAAAGAAGAATTAATGCCTATCCTCCTCAGACTCTTCCAAAAAATTGAAGAGGAAGCAATACTTCCTAACTCATTCTATGAGGCCAACATTACTCTAATACCAAAGCCTGGCAAAGACAACACAAAAAAAGAAAACCAATAGACCAATATCTCTGATGAACACAGATGCAAAAATCCTGAACAAAATATTAGCAAACAGAATACAACAATGCATCAAAAAGATCATACATCATGATCAAGTGGGATTCATCCCGGGAGCACAAGGATGGTTCAACATACGAAAATCAATCGATGTGATACACCACATAAACAAAATCAAAGACAAAGACCATACGGTCATTTCAATTGATGCAGAAAAAGCTTTCAACAAGGTACAACATCCATTTATGATCAAAACACTAAATAAAATAGGTATAGAAGGAAAGTATCTCAACATAATAAAGGCCATATATGAGAGACCCTCGGCTAACATCATACTGAATGAGGAAAAGCTGAAACCTATTCCCTTAAAATCAGGAACAAGACAGGGATGCCCCCTGTCACCACTGTCATTTAATACAGTACTGGAAGCTCTAGCCACAGCAATCAGGCAAGAGAAAGGAATCAAAGGTATCCAAATTGGGAAAGAAGAGGTCAAATTGTCACTATTTGCGGATGACATGATCCTTTATATAAAAAATTCCAAAGATTCCACCAGGAAACTATTAGAAACAATTAACGAATATAGTAAAGTTAAAGGATACAAAATCAATGTACAAAGATCAACAGCATTCCTTTATACAAACAACGAATCCACAGCAAAAGAAATGAGGGAGTCAATTCCTTTTGCTATCACAACAAAAAGAATGAAATACCTGGGAATTAACTTAACAAAGAATGTGACAGACTTCTACACAGAGAACTATAAGACACTTTTGAAAGAAATTGAAACAGACTTTAAGAGGTGGAAAAATATCCCCTGTTCATGGATAGGAAGACTTAACATTGTTAAAATGGCCATTCTGCCCAAAGTAATCTACAGATTCAATGCAATACCCATCAAAATCCCACAATCATACTTTCGTGAAATAGATAAAAGAATTATTAGATTTATATGGAACCATAAAAGACCTCGAATTGCCAAAGCAATACTACATAAAAAGAATAAGGCTGGTGGCATTACACTTCCTGACTTCTATTTATATTACAAAGCATCAATAGTCAAAACAG
>PVJL010019403.1:0-14108 GCA_004026885.1 Lyroderma lyra | reverse complement strand
CAGAACCAAAAGGCCTTGGCTCGTGGTGCTCAGGAGTGATGACGGAGAAGACATAGTTAATACATATTAATGTTACACTCTGGGTGAAAAGTGCTTTAATAAAGACATTTCTCTTCATTATAATATAATAGTATGGTTTTTAAGTTTTTGGAACCTACCACCCTTTTGTACTATTCTTGGTCTCGTGTAACACGGATTCATATAACACGGCATTTTCGGGGCCTGACAGCCACGTTGTACGGGGGTTCCCTGTATGTAGGTCCCCCCAAAGTGTCTGGGCCCACAAAACTGATTCTAGGGCCCTGCCTTCCGTGTTTAAAACAAAACACCAGTGTGTGGGAGCCGCGGACGTTCCCAGGGCTGCGTGCTAGTGTTGGTTATTATTTCAAAGAACCAGATGCCCCCAAGTCGCATGAGCTGTGAGGCCGCTCCCGCACCCCGGAACGCCACCTTCCGGGAAGGAGCTTCGCCCCCGGATTGGGAAGAGCCTCTCGCGGGCGGCAGCCGCAGCCGTGTCCCACTGCCCGGCGTGCACTCAGGAGATGCCCCTGCACGTCCCTGAAATTACAAGGCTGCGCAGGGGCTGGCAGCGGAGCCCGGCCCGCTGGGGGGCCCAACGCACTGGGTGCCAATCGTTTTAGTTTAAATGGAAGGGCTGGCAGGGTATTTTGCACTTTGGTTTGCATGTATTTAGTGAGATGTGCATGAGATTGTTTGCAGTGAAGTTTGAGAAAATCTCTACGCTGGGAATCGGGAAACACAGGCAAGTTCTTGGAGTCGCGTCGACAGACACCCAGGGCTCGGAGCTGTGGGGCACGTTAGCCACCCAGCGTAGCGACGTAAGTCTCAGCTCCACTTCTGACCCAGATGGAGTCGTAGGGGCTGGATTTGCCCTCCTGCACGAAACAACGAAGTTGCAGACACAATGCAGCATCTGAAAGAATGATTTTCAAGTCGTGGAACGAGAGACAACAAAGAGCAGCGTCTGCTGAGAGATGGGAAGGGAGCGAGGTCGACCAGCTGTCTCCCTGACTGAGGGGTGGAGCCAGAGTCCAGGGAGGGCCTGGTGTCTTGGGGACCGGGGAGAAAAGCAAAAAGCACTGCACTGAGCCCAGCAGCGATCATCACACACGGGCGAGGAAGCTTCCCGAGGCCGGGAGGAGGGCCACCTGAACGGGCGAGCCTGCAGCAACCTGTGGGACACGGGCAGGCGTGTGCTTGCCTCCGCCATGGAGCACAATTAGCCCTGGACTAAATGCTGCTCTGATCCCACTTCATACGATTTCAAAGAAAAACCGAAAAAACATGAGCTGATGCCATGTAAGCTCATCACGTCCCACAAATACAGAGTTCCATGTGCAGGAACACGAAGGTAGGCAGCACCCAGCAAGGTAAAGTTCACAACCGCTGCCACCCAACAGAAGATTACCACATATGCCAGGAGGCAGGAGAATGTTACCCAACCGAGAGGGAAAGGAATGGCAGCCGACCCAGAAACGGATCAGAGGCCAGAATTCGCACACGAGGAGGGGAAGCGGTTGTAGCTGCATTCTGCGGGTTCAGGAAGCTAGAGGAACCACCTAACATGTGGAGTGTGGACACACGAGATAGAAGTAAGGTCCGGCTCAAACTTGGAGAGGTGAAAACCGACACCAGCAGGGTCAAGGAGGATTGGACGCCCAGGACAAAAGGCTAGTGAACCAGAAACACAGCGAGAGGAACTATGAACTCCAACACCCGAGGACCGAAATGACCCACGCGTGAGCGTGCACGTGTGCGTGCCCCGCGGGGACGGAGGTGCACATGGAGCGGGCGGCTGCAGCGGTGCACAGGGATGAGAGCTGCTGGCACGAACTCACAGATTTCCACAGATACAGAAAGATCTAGACAGTGTGTGTGTGCGCGTGTGCTCGTGTGTCTGTGCACGTGTGTGCGTGTGCGCGTGTGTGTGCGTGTGCACGTGTGTGCACGTGTGCACGTGTGTGTGCACGTGTGTGCGCGTGCACGTGTGCACGTGTGTGTGTGCACGTGTGTGCGCACGCACGTGTGTGTGCGTGCACGTGTGTGTGTGTGTGCGCGTGTGTGTGCGCGTGTGTGCGTGCACGCACGTGTGTGTGTGCGTGTGTGTGTGCGCGCGTGTGTGCGTGCGCACATGTGTGTGCGCACGTGTGTGAGCATGTGCGTGTGTGCGTGTGTGTGCGCGCACATGTGTGTGCGCACGTGTGTGTGTGCACGTGTGTGTGCGCACGCACGTGTGTGTGCGTGCACGTGTGTGTGTGTGCGCGTGTGTGTGCGTGTGTGTGCGTGCGCGCACGTGTGTGTGCGTGCGTGTGTGCACGTGTGTGTGCGCGCATGTGTGTGCGCACGTGTGTGTGTGCACGTGTGTGTGCGCACGCACGTGTGTGTGTGCGCGTGTGTGCGTGTGCACGTGTGTGTGCGCACGCACGTGTGTGTGCACACGCACGTGTGTGTGCGTGTGTGTGCGCGCGTGTGTGCGTGCGCACGTGTGTGAGCACATGCGTGTGTGTGTGCGCGCACGTGTGTGTGTGCGTGTGTGTGCGTGCGCGCACGTGTGTGTGCGTGTGTGTGTGCGTGTGTGTGTGCGCGCGTGTGTGTGTGCGTGTGTGTGTGAGCACGTGTGTGTGAGCACGTGTGTGTGTGCACGTGCGCGCGTGTATGTGTGTGTGTGCGTGTGTGTGTGCGCGCACGTGTGTGTGCGTGTGTCTGCGCTTCCCCTTTCAGCCCGTCCGCTGCAGGCCCTGGGAGCTCACCTACTGCCCAGAGGATGGTTTCCAAACAAGATTTTCCACTAAAAGGAATCCAGTTCCTCGGGGACATGGCTGATTTCAGGGCTCTGGCAGGGAAAGAACCAGATGAGTCTGGAACATCTTGTTGTGCAAGAAAGTAAAGTATAGTCCAAGGATAAAGGGGCCACAGCAAAGGTCACAGAAGCCAGTATGACACTGCCCAAGGGCTGCTACATCTAGGATAATGTGAGCATCGAACTTCAAAAATGATGGCAACTGATGATAACCCACAGAACGGGACAGGAATCCGTGAGTCCCCGACATACAAATCCACGACTGAATTGGTCAGAATAAGAGCATTTTTCCCCTTGTGGTAGGAAGCCCCCACATGAAGGAAGACAGAATGGAGCTAGGAGAACAATTTCCATTTGGCAATGAGTGTAAACGTAACACCGGGCAAGCAACATCGACAGTGCTACGTGAGGGCGTTACGTTGCGATGAGGAATGGATTTTACACAATTTCAAAGCATCTCCCTGCAGAATGTTAACCAGAAAGAGGGGAAAGGACAGTGGAGAAAATCGGGCAGAAACGACCTTAGTCAAGTGCAGGACAAACAGGCGTCGTATGCCACCCATAGGTTGAAATGGAAAGGACACAGCCTCTGATATTCTGGCACCAAGACGCACGCCCTGGGCGTGACCCGGGGAGACACTACACGAACTCCAGCGAAGGGGCACCGCGTGCCGGGGCTGTCACACCCGCTCCCCTAGCCACACGCAGTCTTCACGATGCAGAAGCACTCGCTGTTGGCTGTCCATACCAGTAATCCTTAGGTTTACTGATGAGTTTATCTGGACAACTCAGCACCCTAGGGGTGACCTGATGGGCACCTTAGCAGTGCCAGCGCCACTCACACCGCGCGCACGCCCCTGCCCCTCCGCTGCGGGTACGGAAGCACAAGCGCCACGGCATCCGCGCGGTCCCAGGGACTCTCATCGAACACATCTGTTCCTTCTCGGGCTTCCTGACAACCACACGCAAATGAGAGCACTCTGGGCGTGCTGAGGAGCCGGACCAAAGTCTGGGGAACGTATGCAGAGACAGTCTGGAAGTTTCCTTCTAAGAGTAGCTGAAAATAAACGGGCGGGTTGTCTCCTGCCTCTGACAGATTTCCTTGCATTTATTTATCAAATACTTACTAGGCGCCTTCCCTTTGCGTGGCCCTGGACACACAAAGCTGAGTGACAGCCCCTGCCCGCGGGCCCTTCCCGGTCTTGTGGGGTAGACCATACGCCAGTAAAACAGAAGGAAGCACACTGAGTGAAGGGACATGTCAGGGTTTTACGGGAACACTGAGGCGGGACTGTTACTTCGGGCTAGGTGAGGGGCGGGTGCATACGGGTCGGGAAGAAAGGGGTACTGGGCGAAAGGCAGGTCTGCGTCACCATGAGGTCAACGAACTGACCGAGTGACCCTACGGCAGAGGATGGGGGCCTACGGCTGGTTACGACACCCCAATCCAGGCACAGCCCCTATTGGCAAAGTATGTCTACGACAGCACGGGGCAACCTCTTCTCCAGACATATGCCTTGCACAAACAACACCTGCCACTCCACTCCATGGTTCTCAAGAGCTGATGTCAACAGAGCCGAGATTCGGCCTCTGGCAGGCGGAGAGTATGACACACTGGACACATGGTTTTGCCACCACAGTCCTAGGGTGTGCCTAAGACCGAGAAGACTGTGACAGAGCTGCAACACTCCCCAACGTCGGAAAGTCCGTTATTAAACTCAGAAAAAGGGCAGATCTGTTTTTAAAACACGGTGTGGTGCTAATTGAATGGGAAGCGGGGGCTGAAGGAGATTAAAATACAAACTATGCTATTTATTCCTGGTGTAGTGTGTTCAAGAAACTTCTGGCCAGAGGTTCCCTGGAGAGACTAGGGTCATCGGGCAAGGAAAAGACCACCGCTGGGAGAGAAAGTGCAAGCCCAAGGTGGAGCGAGTCGTGCTGGTCGGCCCCGTCCGGCTCTTTCCACAGCCAGCGTGGCAGTGAGGGGCTGAAATACCGACGGCTGTAAGAGCCTTGGAATGAAGAGAGATGCTACAAGGTGGACAGACACTTCTAAGTTAGGAAATAGAACCAGTTTATCAATTACTATGCTGAAATGTCAATTCAGGGTGCTTAAAAACTTGCTTTTTATGCATTTACCCCCACCATCGTTTAAGAAATACTAATTTGAACAGTATAGAAAGAGGTGGACAGGCAGATTGCTGGGTATGTGGTTTTAGTTATATTTGTGGCCGAAATAATTGAAGCTTTAGTGAACTTAATTCTACAAGCAGCCTGGAGCTGTTGGAGAAAATTAAATCTCACAACTTTTAAGTGTCAGTCATGTTAGCCAAATACAAGGGCTTTGTCTTCATTTTCATAAATTTAAATGCTCTTAATCATGATTATGGAAGTCCAAAAGATACCAATGAGACCACGACTCCAAACAAAATACAGTACAAATTTATTGACTCCAATCATTCTTAGTCAAGATTTAAGCAAAGTAAACAGACAAAAGAACTGGATACAAATAAGCAATGGATTAACATTAGATAGAAATCCCATTTTACTATGAATTTGCAGTCCAAAAATCTTATTCCTAAGTAAAACTGAGCCATGTTTTATTCTGCTAAGGCATATGACAACAAAATATACACAATTATAAAACCACATTTGTTTTTCTTTTAACAATAAGCGTTTATTTAACGTAAATTTTGAAACAGTCTTGGATTAATGTCAGTAAGAAGTTATCACCTTTTGAAAATCCTTATTAACCAGTATAACCGTGGAAAACCTGGACAGCACTCATAAACGACCAGAGCACTGAATTCAGTTATTTTAAAGATTTACAGTAAAATGCTTTGGTTCCCAAATGTCTGTCTCTAAAAAGGAATTTCAAAAAAACCCCTGACATTCCCTCAGTTTCCCCCTCCAGAACCTGAACACCGACTGTCGGGGCCCCTTCCCAGTCGCTTGGCTTGCTGTAAGGAGAGGACACAGCACGACGCGCTCACCGAGCACACTGGAAATGACGCGAACGTCAAACTTCTTAAAGTGCTAAAGCCACAAGAAGAAAAACCTGTTTCTAAAACTCAAAAAAAAAAAAAAAAAAAAAAAAAAAAAAAAAAAAAAAAAAAAAAAAAAAAAAAAAAAAAAAAAAAAAAAAAAAAAAAAAAAAAAAAGCCAGTGTTAAAGAACTCATTAAAGAATATGTGTCAGCATTATTTACACTGATAATGCTTTTCACAATTATTGCAAAATATACATCAATGAGCTATGAGCAATTGTTGAACTGACTTGTAATATTCCAACATTAGTGCAATTGATAAAGAAACCTGTTATAAATGACACCTAATTATTTTTATAGGAAGAAAAGTTGAATAATTTTACATTCTAGAACTCCAGATTGTGGTTGTACGTGGACACACACACACACGCATCTGAGAGAACAGAGGCCCACCTTCGGTCAGTTACTTCTCCCTGACTGCCCAGCTGGCCTGCTGATGCAAGCACCGCCGGCCCCCACGCCAGGGCACGTTTCATTCGTGTCTCAGTTTCTGTTCTCAGCACCACGGCGCCGTGTGTGGAAGAGACTCTCACCGATGACGTGCTGGGGCCTATTTTTAAAGAGAAGGCTAGAACGACCTTCCAGACCAGAAACCCAAGGACCACTCGCGCCACCCGACAAATGCACGTGACGTCACTGCTGAACGGTTAGTTGTATACTGTGATAAAACTAGAAATGCATATCAACCACAACCAGTTGTAAAGGTAAATATTGTATTATAGGAATCTTGAAATATTACTATAAAAATGTACACTATTTGTTACCTCCATTGCTTACCTTGATAAAAGCACATGTTTTATGGTATTCCTCCCTCCCCCACATGAAGAAAATGATTCAGTAACAGGTTCTCAGATTAACAAAGAATAGGTTAAAACATCTTACATTCTTTCCACAACTGCATAAAAAAGCAGGCATCCTGAATACTTACAAGGAATAATGAGCTTTTACATTTTCAAAAATTAGTTACAATCAGAAAAAACTTTTTCAAGAATATCTTTGCTAGCTAAAGAGTTGCAACAATGAAAGACCAAGTTGTCTTATACCAAGTATTTGCCTACCGGCTGAGATAAACATTCTTAAAAAACCTGTTTATTGAATAAAGCAATTACCATGTCTTTCATTATTTTACTCCTCAACATTTAAAATAGTTACATGAGTGGAAGCATATTTTATTTTTTCACCACCAAAATAAACTCTTTCAGCCTAACGCTTTTAAGTAAGGTACAGTATAAAAAGTAATAGAAAAACCAGAATTGCATTATAAATGTTTTTGGTTCAAAATTTTATTTGAAATCTTATGCTCCTTGCCTAGACAAAAATGTGAACAAGACAAAACACTGGTAATTTTTAAAATCTAAGTGATATGCAGAGCCTACATTTAGGTCAAAAATATTTTTTACTGATCAACATTATTAAAAAATCCTCAAAAATGTAGCACAAAGGTTCAAGTCCTGGGATACTGAATTTACAATGCCAAGACATGGAGCATCGTGGAATTGTCACAGACGCTCTGACAGCCGGTAAGTACTGATTACTCTGAGGGAAACTGGCTTCTGAAGCTGTGATAGCTACAGAGGTGACGTCCGGAGTGAGAAATGCCACATTACACAGGGAGTGGACTCCATGGATGACAACCCACCCTAATGTTTCACGGAAAACCGTGTGCTGTAGTTTTTGTCTTTAAAATGCATAGATTTCTGCAAGAAAATATAGAGACGGCAATAATCATTAACTGTAACTTAATTAACTGTAACTTTCTCCATCAAATTTAAGAACAGAAATAGGAAGTAACCACTCAAATATGTGGGGAGTTTTGACAGTTTCGAATGAAAAAATAATAGGCAAATGTTTATATATCATTTCTATAAGGTATCAAGTCAATTAGTATTTTATAAAAATGCTTGTTTCAATAAAAAGAACGTCCTTCCCACCACTGGTGTGGAATGTGGGCAGAGAGACTGATTAGGAGAGATCGGTTCTGCTGGAGCATAAATTTAAAGACTCAGCAAATTATTTTAGTCACAGTAGTTGACTTCTTAATTTGAAAGAATAGCTTGTAAAGTTAATAAACTTGAAGTCTTAACCCATATCACTACCTTAAAAGGATTCTGTAGTTTCCACAACTTTCCTATCACCCCCCACCACACACACACACACTCACACACACGCACGCACACACACGAAATAAAAATTTTCCCTTTTGAAACAGTCCCTTGAACTTGGGATGACACCTACTGAAAGGTTTTTCATTACAACTTATACAAAACAGAAAATAAAATAAAATAAAATAAAAAAGCCCAAACCCTATGGGCCAAAGTAAGTAGAAAAACTATGTGTTGGACCCTTGACAGTACTTTAATACCTGTTTATGAAATACTAAGCAGAAACTGAAAGCAGAATGGTTTCCCTATGGATATTTTACTACGATAAAAAATTCTAGAACTCAACACAAGACAAAAGAAGCAGGCAAGTGTATGTAGTAAATACTGTTCCTAAAAAGCCCACGGAGACTGCACTGTGCTGAGTCCTCCGGAAGGAAACGGTAATCAGGACTCAGAGCAGCTAGCTGTACTGACTCCAGAACCACTGACCTACGTAAATAGACATCCTGACCTTATTTGTTACACTAATGTTGTTAAGTTCAAAATTAGTGCCATGTCATCCTTGTCCCAAATACACCCAGATTTTCAATTGGTGGCAGCAAAAATATCAGAGGAAACTGCACATTTCCAGTCCTGCCAATGCTGGTCTGAACTCAGCACCGGGATGGCTGCCGAGCACCACACAGCAGCCTTGATGACAACACCCATCGCCACGGAAGCTTCTGTCAACAGCTTTCGAGGCCTTTCAGAAATCTTAGTATTTTCACTGCCCAAGTCTTCCATCAATAGTTATGTTCCATGACCCAAGAGCCAGTTTTCATTTTATAAAAATCTAAGTATTACTATTGCTGATGTAAATCTCTCACAATTTTCATACAAAAAAGTTCTACGTGACCACAAAATGCCAAATATGTTTATCAAGTGTCAGGATAACTTATTAAAGTTGAGGTTTATCATTCTTTTATTGCTAAAGTATTCTAAACACCTAAATACGGCAAACTACCCCACTTCCTCCTGATACACTTTGGACTTAAAAAAAAAAAAAAAAGGCAGAGATTTAACCAGAACTTAGGTGTCTGATACAATCAAAAAAAGAAACCCTTTAATGATATTTCACTAACTGCAAATCGGTAAAGAAACAAAACCACCTCAAGGAAAAGATCCTACTGACACTGTGGAATGAGCAGCCATGCAGACAACCAAGACCAATCAACTGTCAGCATCAATGAAGTCAATCACCCTGTGATGGTCAGGTCCAAAGCACAATAGTTTTTAGAGTTTTCCTCAGTTGACTAAGGAGATTACTAATTAATATCAGTTTACCTTACACTTATATTCAAGCATAACAATTTCCAAACTTTATTACTCTTTTGTAAAAAATATTTTGTTTCTTATGACACATTTCACAACTGAGGCTGAAATCCGGAGACCACCCCATTTTGTTACAGGGGAGCGGGGGTGGGCCCCTAATTGTGGGTCTGCTCATGACTCCAGAGACTGAACGCGGTCTTGAAGGTCCTGTGGCAGAGCTTGCACATGAACTGTCTTTTGAATGTGATCGCCGACAGGGGCGGTGCGTGGTAGAACAGCGTGTCTGACTCCCGGGGCACAAACAGTTTCTCCGTGGCGGGGGCCGTGTTTTCGGATGCTCCGGTGGGGCTGTCGGGCTCCAGGGGCTGGATCTTGGGCAGCGGAGGTGGCGGGGGCAGCGGGGGTGGCGACGGCGAGTTTGTGGGGACAGGGCACACTTCAGGTTCTTTGTGCGCCGAGTCCTCTGTGGCCTGAGACATGTGGGACTGGAAGTGACTCCAGAGCCGGAAGTTGGTGCGGAACGCTTTGTTGCAGACATGACAGATGAAGGGCTTCACGGAGCACAGCAGCTCCTGGTGGCGCTCCAGCTGCTTGTGCGCTGGGAACGTCTTGCCGCACTTCTCGCAGGGCCACAGGCCGGGGTCCTTGCTCGAAGCAGCCTCCTTGGGGGCTGCGCTGACCTCACGCGCCTCTTCCTCTGCCTCCTCCACAGGCTCCTCCTTGACGTGGATCTTCAGTTGCTTGGAAAGGCTGAGGTCCTCGGGAAGACAGGAGTCTTCCGAATCGAAGTTCACCTGCTCAGAGCAGTCACTGAATGCGCTGTCGTCTTTGGCTGTGCCTGTGTGGTTTGCTTTGGGAGGCTCGGGTGGGGCCTGGGGCCTGGGGGGGCCCGGGACTTCACCATTGTGGTCCAGGAGGGGCAAGGAGACGTTTTCGGCCAGGGCCATGCTGTTCTGGTTGTGCACTTCGACCTGGTGCCGCCAAATGCTGAAGGACGACTTGAACGTGCGCATGCACTCGAGGCACGTCAGCTTCTTGTACTCACACTTGCTCTCGTGCTCGTGCTTGAGCTCGGGCGAAAAGAACCTGAGGCTGCAGTAAGGGCACACGGTGGCGTTCCGGCACAGGCGCTCGTGGCTTCCTTGCTCTAGGAGAGAAGAGAGCTTAGCGTTACAGAGGCGGCACTGGAAAACCTCCTTGTTCTCTGCCGGCCCGAGAGCAGCGTGCTCCCTCGGCTTGGCAGCTCTGTGTCCTCCAAGGGGCTTCTCTCCCGGGTGCATTTTTATGTGCTGCTTGAACTGCGAGAGGAAGCGATAGGCTTTTCCACAGTAAGCACAGCAGTGCGCTCCTTTGGCTCGAGATCGCAAGTTCCTCTTGATGGCTTGGGCCTGGGAACTACCCTGCCCCTGAAAAGCAGGCTTGCTGCGCCTCAACTTAATGATCAGGGCCTTCTTAATCTCTCTCTCTCTCACTATGTCAATCAGCTTTCTCTGGAATTTCTCATCCAAAACGGCATGTGAACTAGAGGCCGGTGACGGGTTCTTCACGATGCCGTGCTGGGTCTGACAGTGGGTCCACACTTTGAAGTTCGTGTGGAACCGTTTGTGACAGATGTCACAGGCATAGGGCTTTTCTGGGTTATGGTACATGTTAGCGTGCCGGTGGAGGCCTGCTGTCGACCTAAAGATCTTAAGGCAGTGTTTGCATTTAAATTTCTTGTTTGGTCTTGTTCCCTCCAACTCACCAAATTCATCCTTATTCAAGTCAGAATCAGGAAAATCTGCCTGGAGGGGAGGAGGGCTGGCGCCGTCCTCACAGGCACCCCCCGACCCCGGGGAGCCAGGCCCGTCCGCCTGGAACTTCTTACACGGCAGCCTCCGGTCCGCCTGGAACCTCCTCTTTGCTGGGAGTCTGCTCATGTCTTTCTGGTCGTCCTCCGTCTTTAGAGAAAGGTCTCTGGAGCAGGACGACGCTGCCGTGGCATCTCCCACGGTGATGCGGATGATGTCGGAGGGCTCGGCCGGAGGGCTGCGGGGCTCGGTCTTGATCCGCACCTCGGTGCCCTCCCTCTCCACGGGCTGGGAAGCACTCAGGGACCTGAGGCGGTGCGGCGGCGCGGCGGGCGGGCGGCGGTCCAGGGCCACCTTCTCACCGCAGTCTTTTAAGGATGACTTTTGAGACACAGCACAGAACACATTTCCTGGGGCATCGCCTGGCACAGATGATGACCCCTGGGGAGATTTCAACTCGATGGCCGGGGAGTAGACAGGAACCTGGCTGTCCATGGACAACGAGCGCCGGAGGAGGCTCTTCACGAGCGGGCCGCTCCTGTCGATGGTTTGGCTGGCCGCCGCAGACCCACTGGACGGGATCACTAAGCCCAACTTGGAGTAGTACAGCAAGTTCCTGTCTTCGCCCGGACCACTGCCCCTGCTGGCTTCCTTCAGCAGATAGGGCGTCTCTGAGGAGCTTCGAAGAGACAAAACGGGCGGCCGTGGTCTTTTCAAAGCCAGCTCGATGGCTTTTCCTTTGGGCAGCTGGCCGCTCCCACCGGGCTTATCGTCCCCTGCCTCCCTGTCCTGCAGAGCTGTGGGGGGCAGCACTGCATTCCTTGTCACCAGACTGCTTCTGTTAGGGTCATCCAAAGATCCAGAATGCTCCGGAGGCTTTGTATATCCCACGGATCCATCTTTTGGCCAACTCTTTTCAGTCGATGACAGGTTGTGAAGTGGCTCAACTGGTTTTGGAACGTGTGGCTTACTGGTCTTGACGGCGATGCTCGGGGTGGGCCGCGGAGTGAGGCCAAGGTCGGGAGGGTTCTGACTAACAGTCTTCCCTTGTGCTTCGTTTCTACTTTGACAGACGATGACACTTCTCTTTTGAGAACTGTTTTCATCATGTTCTGTGACTATTTTTTTTCTGTTGGGACACACTGGAAAGGGGGCTTGAGGAGTTTTAGAAACAATGTTCGTCAAAAAGGAGATGCCAAGGCTGTAGCCCAGTTCCTGCACAGCCGCAAGGCTGCCTTTCTCGACAAACAGAGATGAAGAATAAATGTAGTTCAAAACATTATCAAAAGCATCTGGCTCACAGAAGTCAAGCTGGAATACAGACTGTGACTCATTCTCCTTATTTGTGAATAAACTCTGAAAGTATTCACTGCTGGCAGCCAAGACATTTTTATGTGCTCGAAATTTTTGGTCCCCAACGATCAGAAGCACGTCACACAGCTGTCCTTTGAGGCGCTCCTCGTTGAGAGCACTGAGGAGAGAAATGGCATGTGCTGGGTTGATGTAATGCAGTATTCCCTCCATTGTCTGGGCTTATCTGAAAGACAAAGTGCAAAATTATTATGAGTAATGTGGTGAGAAGTTTCCCAGCAGATGAAATGCTCCTCAAGGGCAGGACCATCAGCTGTCTTTCCACAGGGCCAATATTTAGATTGTAGGCACACAGCTTCCCGGGTGAACAGGCTTATTTAAGTAACATGGAAAATATGAGGAAACAGGTCTTACGGTGTAAGTAGGTCATCAATCATGAAAACTGAGGAATTTCAGGAACTAAAGACTATAAGAGGCATTTCATATCATCAAAAAGGCTGCTAGAGCTTGGCAGGTATATAAGAAAGAGTATTGGAAAAGAAAGGTTTATTATTTACGGTCCTTATCCCTTTGATGCTTGGTTCTATTCTTATGCGCTCAGAGAATAAGTATGAAGTACTGAAAAGCCTTAAGTCTCTCATTCTTAAGGAAAATCCACTTTATTACCGTATAGGGATTCAGAACAAGCACCGCAAGATGTGTCTCTGTGGTATGTGGATTATTCTGAGCTAACGGCAAGCTCTGTGGGCTCAAAAGCAGCTTCTGTCCCTGGCTCCCAAAAACCTAGAAGAAATGAATTAGGGGCCTTGCCCATAAAGAGATGACCGGGGATAACCTTTTTTGACCTATCTATAGAGCACAACAAATGACTACTGAACATCTGTTCTTATTATCCTGCAATGACCCACTGAAGCCCCACGTGCCACACCTCATCCTTATCTCAGAATGGATAGAGAAGCTGTGGTACATACACACAATGGAATATTCCTCAGCTGTAAGAGATGAAATGCTGCCATTTGTGACAACATGGATGGACCTTGAGAACATCATGCTAAGCGAAATAAGCCAGACAGAAAACAAGAACCATACGACTTCACTCATATGTGCAATAAAACTGAACACAACAACGTAACAAAACACATGGACACAGTCAATGGTTTAGTGGTTACCTGAGGGCAAAGGGGGAGGGGCTGAGAGAGGAGGGAGGGGGAGTCAAATACAAGGTGATAGAAAGAGAACCGACACTGGGTGATGAACACATAATACACCACATAGATGATGCACTGTAGAACTGTACACCTGGAACCTATGTAAGTCTTGTTAACCAATGTCACCCCAGTAAGTCTAACAATAATAAAAAAAAGAATGTCACACTCCTTGTTTCCCATCTCTGAACCTCTCATGCACGTGGAGTTCCTACACGTACTATGAGTATGTAATTAAATTTGGTTGTTTTCTCTTATATCTCATGCAGGCTTAATTATTACATCAGCCGGCAGAGCCTGGGAGGGGAGAGAAAAGTTTCTTCCTCCCCATGACAGGTTATATTTATTGGCAATGTCAATTGTTAACAATGGGTTGCAAAGTAGAGGTCTTACCAGACCTCCAAAACTATGAAGGAGGGCTGATCAATGTCGCCTCCACTGTAATGTTTGTGACATTGGACATGTCTGGATGTAACCGGTTCTGTGTGGTCACATGGTCTCTCCCCGCCATCATCCTTGACC
>PVJL010019402.1:0-13940 GCA_004026885.1 Lyroderma lyra | reverse complement strand
ATCCATTTTGTTGCAAATGGCAATATTTCATCTTTTCTTACAGCTGAGTAATATTCCATTGTGTGTATGTACCACAGCTTCTTTATCCAGTCATCTGTCGCAGGGCACTTTGGTTGTTTCCATGTTTTGGCCACTGTGAACAGCGCTGCAATGAACATTGGGGTACATAAGTCTTTGCGGACAAAGGTTTTCAAGTCTTTTGGGTAGATCCCCAGAAGGGGGATTGCTGTGTCAAATGGTAGCTCCATTCCCAATTTTCTGAGGAACCTCCACACTGCCTTCCACAGTGGTTGTACCAGTCTGCACTCCCACCAGCAGTGTGCCAGAGTTCCTTTTTCTCCACACCCTCTCCAGCACTTGTTATTCCTTGTCTTGTTGATAATAGCCATTCTCACAGGTGTGAGGTGGTATCTCATTGTGGTTTTGGTTTGCATTTCTCTGGATCAAATATTAACATCACCTTGTTGCTGTTGTTTTAATTATAGAGCGTTGTATAGCTGTAAGCCAGTAGTTTATGTTGTAAACATTATGATCTATTCCCTATAGATTTTGTTAGGGTATTGGACTCTTTTGGAATGTCTAACTAATTTTATTCAATTTTTAACTTACACAAATTAGAAGAAAAACAGTATGTAGCATTAAGGAATTATTTGACATAGGCAAAATATCTAATAGTAAATTTATAGCAATTGAGAATTATATGTGTGTATCTCATGTTTTTAAAAATTGATTCATGATTGATACAGTTTTTAAGGAAAAAATTCAAAGAAAGCTTCTCAGTACATAATAACTAAAGTGATAAACATAAAAGATCTTGGTTCTAGGTAAAAGTACACTTACAAGTGCTACTGTTTGTCATTGTTTAATATTATTTTCTATTGAAGCTAATTTTTCAAAAAAACCTTTGAAAAATTTGGAAGATTTTTTTTATACTGGTAAGTTTCATGTAATGAAACAATTTCAATTTATTGTTATATTTAATATAATCTTTGATTTTAAAACTATATTTCAAAGATGTCTTTATCTTTATTCCTCTGGAATTTAAATACCCAGTAAAGTAAGGATAGAGTGATGGCCGATCACTACCTCTCAGTAATGGAAAGATATAATGTAATCAACCTTTTACCAGGTCGTTGGCTCTTCCTTCTAAACAATGGTGCCACATTGACTGTTTAGCTTGATGCTGGCTTCTGCTCTTGGCAGGCTGGGCACGCAGCAGTTGGGTAATCAGATCAGCATACTACATACACTATGATACAAAAGAAGCTGGCCTAACAGAATTTGACTCGCCAACCAGAGTGAGTTACAGTGCCAAGTGGTAAACAGTACCCATTGAGACTAGTGAGCTGTCCTTCAAATTTTTGAGTCAGTTGCAAGTCTAAATTACTGTTTTTATCACGTAGATCAGAAAACTAAAGATGTGTGTAAAAATGATCCCTCTTACCATTATACCTAATAGTTCACTGGGAGATTTTCAGTTTCTTGTCTTGGCACCCTGACTCTAATGTTTCATAGTTCTTAGTTTTTAAACAAGAATGTTTCCTTCTGAGGAACAATAATGATCTTATTAAATTGAGTTTTGATACTGCTACTAGGATATTTTGGGCTCTCAAACCACTAATGCTCTACAGGTCAGGAAATATATACTATTATATTTATCAAGGAAAACATTACTTGCCACCACACAGTTCTTGCAAGGAAGTCATATCTGGAACTCAGGCAATTTTGGTTGATACCTGTTTGTAAGTTCAACTCCTACAATAGAAGTGACTAGAATAGAACCATATAATAAAATCAGAATCTCAAATAATTTATATATTTTGTGAATAAAATTTTACTATCATATATAAAACAACACAAAACAAAACAATGAGCTGAGATACTAACTAAAGACAAGAGTTAAATGATATGGGTAGGGAACAAAAGGAAATAATGACTATCAAGTGCAACTCTGTATTCAGTTTCAAATACGACTGCTGTAGCCGTTATGCACATATTTTATTGTTCTCCTTCCCCTTCCTCTGCTACTCTGTATGAAGAGTATTTGTTAAGTTTGACTTGACATTTAGATTCTGGATCATCATCAGATCATCAGGAGCCACAGCAAGACATAGTTATTTCATTTGGAAAAGTTGGTGTTTAAATGGATACAAGATTGTTGGGATCCTCCCTGGGGAGAAGGTCAGGGACTGTTATTATGAGGGATCACTGTCTTAAGTTATGCAGAAGTCTGCAGTTTTTTAAAAAAAGACATTTAATATACAAAAGCAAAGCAAAACAAAACAAAACACAGAGAGAGAGAGAGAGTAATAAGAACATGTACATAAAATAGAAACAGAGATGGACTGTGCCATTTCTGGATCTATATACCCTAAGAATTTTTCTTTGTTATGCCTCTACTCTAGTGTTTAGTGCAGGGCGGCTGATTCCAACAGGGAGATTTCCCAGATATCCTTGTCAGCTAACTTCCAGCTAGATTTTACTTATAGGAAGAACCAATGGAAGATTGGAAGGCAATATGCACTCCTCTATATGTAAGACATTATCTCTGACAGTGGCTGAATCTCCCACATGCAAAGAGAAAAACTTCTTGAAACTGCTGACTTTGAGTTCCACTTGTAATAGTTATCCCCTTTGGTCCTTCTTCCTATTGGTGGAGCTGATTGCATGTTTTTGCTTATTTCCTTACTGTTCCCTGTATACTCTAAGCTCTTCCATTGCTTGCATAATCAAAATGTCTGTACTGAAATCTGTCATTTTTAGTTATTAAATGAGTTTCTATTTCCTAAGTAGGCACTATCTACATGATACTCAACATATTCCATGTATGCAGGATAAACAAAGAATATAGTAAATTCCTAAGTTCTGAAATTGAGGAATGCTTGGAGATTGCAGTAAATGCCAAGAAGACAGTAAGAAGCAATCAGAATAAGTGAGGAAAAAGATATTGGTGTCTTGGACATTAGTCACTGTGATTCTGCCTTTACCTCTATGAATGAGATGACCTTTCAGGGAGTTTCAGGATCTGATACCGGGTCGGGGTTTCTGCAGACTTGATCTGCCTTTGCAGTTGGAGGAACAACCAAGGAAGAGCCCAGGGAGTTGGTGAACTGAATTTTAGTTAAAACGATGAGTCTGTGAGGATTTTTGTTTTTTATGTTCACATTGTTCAGGATGTACAAGTGTATCTTTATTGGGAGCAACTATTGTATCAAATTGCTATCCATTGTTCTTCGAGTATCAGAGCATTATTTTTGAGTTTCTCATTCTGTAATGAAAATTTAGTAAAATTTTTACATGAGTAAGTATATCTAGTAGTAAGAAAATATGGTTTAAAATTAACTTTAAGTGAATAAAGAGAAAAGAAAGAATAACCACATATTTACATTGAAAGCAGAAATATGAATACAAACTCAATGGTATATTATTGATAGCAGCATATATGTTTAATGTACATTTAGAATTATATATATATATATACACATACATACACACACACACACACATATACACACACATATATATATATATACACACACACACACATACATATACACATTGTAAAATTCACTATAAAATGCTCATTACTTACAATCATAAACAAATCTAGGGTAAGTTTTATTTCATAATAAATACAAAAAATCAACAAATAAATACATATTAATTTTAGTATTTTTTTCTTGCTATTTTAATTGATCTGTAATGTGACTAAACTTTGGAATTCTAGTGCACACATTTGAAATGAACAAAATATATTACATTTTGCTTTCTTTGAGCCACTTTTTCAGATAAGTATTAAAAACAAATTATGTGTTTATATGTACAAACACACATAGAAACACACAAACACACACAATCATAATCATGCTGGAAGCGATATGAGATAATGGAAACAACAGAGACTTTGTAGGTAAGCCTTGGTTTAAATCTTGTCTCCAGCAGTGACATGTATACACTTTCTAGGAATTTGCTTAATGTGAACCTTATTTGAAAAATGGGGGCAGCAATTATGTATGATAATACCTGTTGAATAAACTTGATGCAGATATTAATGTTAGCACATGAAATATTAAGCATATATCAGGTACATAATATCTTTGATGTTACAATATTATATTAGTCATGTACTTTTTATGTTATAGGAAATAAGTCACATATGTAGCTTCAAAGTATACAAATACAAAGCTTATAATAAAAGTCGTTTAGAGCAACCCCATCATCTGTGCATAATAGGAAAATAATTTCTGTTATTTTCTTGCCAGATGTATAAAAGATAATTTAAAGAATCTTTTGGTTTCTTTATTACCTGTTATTAAAGGATAAAAAAATGGTAGACTTTTCTTTAATTCCTTGCTTGACTGACTTTCTCCAGCACTGTGGTGTCAGAAATTGTGCAATATATGAAAAATGAACCAATAAATTAAAATTGCAATAAACAAATCTTGATAACTCTATATGAAATATATATTAAATATCTCTGAAGCAACATTACATGCATAACTTATGTAGCATGCATCACTGTCAGCTAAAATTTACAATGATTCTTTTTCTGTTTCTAGTTTACTTGATGGGAAGTGGCTAGCAATATAAAGAATGTATTAAATGTGTAACCCTAATCTTATTGTTCCAAATTATTTAACATGTTTGGTTTAAACTATCCCCAGGTCAAAAGGAGCTAAAATATTATTGTGTTTTGGAAACAAAAATATAAAGAACTTTTTATAAGTTTTACCAAGTTACATAGCAAGTTATTATTAACAATTAATTGGATCTACATAACACTTTTCTAAAACTCTCTCTTACATATTATTGAAGTAGGTATTTTTATGTTTAAAATATTTTAAAGTGATGACAAACTAAATAGGAATTAAAAGATCACTTTTAATTCAGAGAGCAAACTAACAGTTTACCAGTTAGTTTGCTGTTTAAAATAGAAACTTGCTTTAAAATTGTTTTAAGTTCTCTAAGACTTTTTGACATTGTCTTTTATTCTCTCTCTCTCTTTAAATGCACACACTTGCATATGCATACACACACGAAGCTATTTTAGTCAATAAGCTCAGAACTACTATTGAGACACATTGTTACATGAATGAGGAGTAGTCTATGGCCATGTGACAGTTGGGATATATGTATGATTAAGATTTTAACATGGCTGATTTACAGCATGTGCATAGGAGAACTTTGTTTAATTTCTATTTTGTTGTGGTGGTTTGGGTGTTTTATTAAAAATTTTAGAGTTTAGGATCATTCAAAACATTAAGAACCATTATTTATTACTCATTACTCCTTGATATATGATCAATTACAATAAATTCTTTAAAGGAATGTGACATATTATTCACCTTTGTTTGTCGTTGTACTTAGACCTGTGCTTTTTTAAAGTAGCACACTCTCAATAAGAAATTACTGAATAAAGCACACATAATTCTGCTCCTAGAAAACTTGCTTAATTTTTGTGCTTGTTTTTCAGCTGGTACTTTCTGTGCCTTTATTTGCAATTACCTACTTCACTCTGACTAAGAATAGGACTTACACATTTATTAAACTAGTGAGAACATGTAGAAATAAGCATGTAAAAAAAAGTTTGTTTTACAAAGGTAAAGCTCCCCTCAATAAAACTTTTTTTGGTAATGTATATTCCAATTACCAGCAAATGAAGGGATGAATGCACATTGTTATATTTTATATAATGTGTCCTCACAAAAGAGAGGCAAAAAAAAAAAAAAAAAGATTAGAGAAACAATAGGCGAAGACAATTTGACCTTAGAAGTAGAAATTGCAGGGATGTGGCTGTGAGCCAAGAAATGACAGTAGCCACCAGAACCCAGAAGAAACAAAGAATTGATTCTCTCCTAGCACTTCCAGTGGAAGCTCACTCAGCCTGCTAATGGCTTCATTTCATCCTGATGAAATTGATTTTGGACTTCTGGCCTCCAAAACCATGAGGGAATATGTTTTTGTTGTTTTAAGAAACCAAGTCTGTGGTAGTTTGTTAGATCAGTCACAGGAAATTTATACACAGCCCTACCCCAGCTCACACCTAATACCCTGTCAAAGGTCCTAGGCAACAAGCTGAAAAACGAGAAAATGTCTGCAGATTGGTGCATGAATACGGTTACAAGATGAAAATGGACAGTGGCTTCATTGTGACCATGTTCGAGGGTGGCCTTAAAAAACAGTGGCAAAAGAAAAGGTTCCTAGCTGTGAGTAGGATATTTTGTAATGCATTTTATGCAGAAATAGTAGCCAGAAAATAAAAATACATACTGATTTCTAAGCAGTGACCAATGATCTGACCATCTGATCAGGGTTCTAGAAGGAAATGACCTGGAAAGCTGAAACCACACAGGTCTGAGTATAAGTACATCAATGGACATAAGAGAATAACCGTGAAGTGTGAAGATATTTTTCATTCTCACCAGAAAGCTTCCATCATGAAAGAGGCATGCAACAACCCAAAACACTAAATGACAGCCACTTAAACATTCATTTCTGCATGAATATAATGAACAGAAGAACAAAGTAGTCTTGGTGGCAGATGGAGGCTATGTATGGGCCCAACTACATGGACTCTCACTTACCAATTTCAGTCTTTTCGTTATTACCTCTGAAGGCCCAACCTTTAATAAAAGGAGACCAATACTGAGCCTCCAGGAGGGCACTATTCCTTGAGGAGTTAAAAAGTCAGTTGATAGCAAGTCAGCCATATTGTCACCCTTCCTTCTTAAGTTGCTTTTCCTGCCTTCAGAGCCTCAACCAACAAAAATGAAGCGTAGGATGATGACTTGTTCTTTCTAATCTCTATTACCTTTATTATTTTTTGGTTAACTTTCTGTGATTTTTGTTAAATAAAAGATTGTGTTCTCAGCACACAATATTTAATTTTGTTATTTCTGTTTGGTTTTCAGTTTGTACTTGATCTTCAGTGTATTTTCTGAAGCATAAAACATATGAGAAATATGATTAGCTTTAGCTGATCTGTGAGTTAAATTTCACCTATCTTTCACTGCCTTGTATCTCAGTTGGGAATTATTTTTTCAGGATCTGTTTTTTCTTTTAATTTGCTGAGAATATGGAATTTCTTACTATGATATATAATATCCTTCTTATATTTTTGAATGTTTGTTTTCTGTTTTGGAGATACACTTTATGCATAAATTATCTGTCACTTACTGTTTGTGTGATTGGAATGGTTCAATCCTGACCTTCAATGTGCTGCAAAGCATGCATGAATAGGTAAAGAAATGAACTAAAGTATCTGGAAACTTTAATCAGATTTATACAAAATTTTTGGTCATTCATTAGCTGTGTTCTCTAATCTAAATATATGGTATCTCTCAGTTTTTAGATTTTCACCTCTTAAGGTTGAGAAAGAGGTTTTTATAACATTATGAAGTTAAGTATAAAAATGGGACTTTTAAAAAATTTTACATATCTCTACTTGGTTGTTAATATCAGAAAAGTTCTCTAGTTTAAGAAGGTAGGACAGAAGAATAAAAAAATATTGTGTCATTTCTTTTTAAACATTACTCTCTGACATTCTGGGTATGAATTCAGTGGGTCAGTTTGTGCACATTCTCTGTGGCCATGCCCAAGCATAATAGTTTTCATTGTTCTCATATTGTGCTTGCGTTTTTCAAAAATGTTGCATTTGTTCTTAGGAAAATCTGTATCCTATCACTTTGTTTAGTGTATTTCACCAAGACAAGGAGTAAAGAACTAGACAGCTCACATTTATCTTGAGAATTGTGCTTTTGATTGTTAATTCACTTCCTCTGTATTCATTTCTGTGTGTGTGTATGTGTATGTTAAAGATGTGACTATAAAGAGTAAGTGTGCACAAGTGATTGTTTCTTTCTCTGTTTCCTTTCAGTCAGCTATCACAAAAGTAAATAGTTAATGTCACCCACTCAGAAATAATCTAATATTCTTTTTCATTTATGCACTAGGCACCAGTTTATTTTTTAAATAGCTTAATGTTATTTTAAATTATTTCTGACAGTTTAACAAATCTGTTGGTACACTATGATTATATTATTCATAATTATTGTATTTAATTTACTCTTGATACCACCTCCTTAAATCAAACAACATCTACCATCTTTCTTACTAGTACAGGTTTGTGAGTCCAGCCAGAAAGCTTCTCTCACACACCACAATATTATCTCCTTCTCAGAAGGAACAGTGACCGTGAAGGGGAACAGCATTTGTCACCACAAAATATATCTCTTTGGCATTAGGAATGATTATTTTAGGCTGGTTATTTTTAAGAAACGAAAGACTAAGGAAGAATTTTTGGCCATCCCCTTAATTGCCAAAGAAAATTGATATAGACATTCTGCTCCAGGAAGGGAGTTATCATCATAGAGAACTATATTTTAATATGAACTAGATATAATAGACAGGAAGGAACTTATCAAGGCCCCTTTATTCAAGGTCTTCCCTGTGCCCCATCGGTAAAGATGTTCCAGCAAACATTTGTTAACCAAACATTTACTTCTCCATCTCCATGCTAATTGCCTTCCTGCCCTTTAAAATCCAAACCACTACCCTCATTTCTCCTTAGCTTCAGATGGCATATCAGCCTTAAAGCCCAATTTCTCCTTGGGTTCCATATTTACATGGAACCACCACATATACCTATGTAATTATATTTGGCTATTTTCTCCTGTTCATATGTCTCATGTCAATTTAATTCTTAGGCCAGCCAAGAGAACTAAGAGGGGAAAGTTTCCCCTCCCCCACAACTATTATAGCTCTTCACCACAGTTTCTAACCATTCTCCACTGGAAGTGTATCCCTGATCAGGAAACTTCAGGCTACTAAACTGCTAAGGTGTTCTGTGGTTCCCATACTGTGATTTGTACTATGTTATATGGGTTAAAGAACATTGCTACTTTTCTTTTATCAATTTTTATTTAAACAGCTTTTTTAAAAAGGCTTTTTTTCCATATGATCTAAATGTAAGTCCATAGACTAGACAGGTGACATATGCTAGTGACAGATGCCGTGCTATACTAAAAATTGCTCTTTACTTCTGACAATCAAGGCTTTGCTGACAAAACAGGTTGAATGTGTGTTCAACTTCCTTAAAGTAAGTTTTCTCCTAGAAAGCTTATCAGTCTTTTATGACTGTAGAATTTGTAAAGTCTCAATGTAAATACCATTTCTCAATTACATCCATTCATGCCGACAATCTAAATAGCTTATGGAGTTTGACCTCCAGCAAGGATATGCCCTACAATGCATTATGTATATAAGAGCATATATGTTTGATTATATTGCTGGTTTTTCCCTAGTAGGTATTTCACATGTAAAATATGAATATTATGACTTATTACATTACTTTATTCAAATTACATTATTTCAAGTGTACATTAATACATCCTTTAACTTGCATCAACTATCCAAATTTTTCACATAATTTGATTAGTTTTTATCTTCAGCCTTCAACCTTGGAATTACTTTCTAAGCACTTTCTTGAACCTACTTTTGAGGTTAAATCATCGTGTCATTAATATTTTAAAAAGACTAAATGGAAATAGATGCTCATATAGTCTAGACATCTTTGTCACTGATATAAGAGGGCAATGAGACAATTTCTCTCCTAAGAACCGGAAGATAGTTCTGTCTGTTCTGTGTTGGCTCATTTATCTCTGTTACATTGATGAATTCATTTTCATGACAATACTTGGTCTGAATAATGAAAAGCTGGAAGAGACAGTCTGATGGTTGAGATGGAATATTTAAAATTTTCTTTCCAATTATAGCTAACCATCTTTCTGAGATTCACTATTGAGATGATCAATCGTTTTGGGTGAACAAAAATTCCTAGATGATATTTAAAAATAAATTATAAGTCATTTGAATAGTATAATCTGTTTTAAAACTTTTTTAAAACAAATGTGAACTCCAAGTCATTATATCTTCTTAAACACAAGTACATAAAATAAAACAATGTGTTGTCAAGTTTTCACTTGCTAGTAATGTCAGTATACATTACTAAAAATAGTTTATTGAAAAGATAACCTTTTTATAACGAGTAAATGTTTTATTATGTGCTCATTTCCACGTATGTTCACTAGTTAAATCAATATATTAGTCATTTTTGTATTTTTAAGAGATGAGGTGGATAATTGCTTTAGAACTTGATTTAAATAGTGGGGGACAGTTCTTCTAAAACTCGAGCATGTCTATGAAACATTTGGGGGTCTTAATGGGGCCTGAGACTCTGATTTTTAATAAGCTTTCTAGACATTCACTCCAACTAGTCAAAATGTGATGCCAAGCTTTCTCCATGAGAAGCTCCTATGCTTGGATTTGATTTTGTTTTTTTGATTTGCAATCAAAGTACACATAATCCTGACAGAAATAATGCTTTAAACCATATAACAATTTGGTATATTTTTTATCAAAACCCGTGGGAAAATTTAGTTCCATTTGTGAACCAAATTTAGACTATGAAATGTATCAATAAAACAGATTATTATTATTAAAATGATTAACCCATTTTCATAATGGTTATAACAGTACTCCACTTTTTTTTGTGCCAAGCATTTTTCTAAGGTTTTAGACCTTTTTAAAATAATAGATAGTGTCATTTCATTCTTGTAGCAACCATCAGTTAGGCACAATAATTATCCTAATTTCACAGGTGATAAAACTGAGGTAAGAAGCATTTAAGTCACTTAGTCAAGGTCACAGAGCCACAAGAAGTAAATCCAGGAGGAATAATTCAAATTTAAATAGTCTGCAAAATTTAAATCTATAAACACTTTGCTATGCTATTTGTGTTTTATTAATAGAATGAAAGCTTTACAGCAATTGTAAACTAAAAAGATTGAGCTAATGATTCAATCAAGGGAGACATTGAAGAAAAACTTTTAAGCATTTATAAATATGCCATTTGAAAGTTTGAAGCTATACATGTCTAGTTTTATGTATGTCTACCCCTGGTATTCAAAAAGCATGTTCATTTTATTTGCTGGATGTCTCTTGTACCCTTGGGAGCACGGTCCTACAATATTAATAGCAGGTGGTTGGGACTTCCATCTCTCAGTATCCTTTGTAATAATTATTTAGGCCTTTTCTTGGGGTCCCATCCATTCTTTAGCATCATATTGACATTCCCTTTGACTCTTCTTCCATTACTGTTTATTTCCTCAACATTTGGGTGTCCCCCATCAGTTCCTTCCTCCTAAAACTTCACCTTCTCTTGATCTCAGGACCTTTTTACCTCTGGCCTACCTGTTTCATTTCTTTAGGCCCTGCAAGTCTATCAGGAAGCAAACATTTTTTCTTCAGTTTTTACCACTCCTCACCTAAAATTCTTTGCCTTTGATTCCCAATATCCTTCAGATTTCTCATCTTTGGGTTTTAATCTCCCTTCACAATTTTAACCTAATAGATAAAAAAGGTCATGCCTGACTAACCCGGGTATGTCCCCCACTCTTTGCTGACAGGGCTGGCTTCCTGGTTGGACAACCAGCACAACTGCACAGGGACCTGAGCTCAAAAGGGGCCTGCTCTTGGAGTTTAATGCTCTGTGGTTGCTGTTTTGAAATTCCTAATAATTTTACCATTGCATTCATGTTTTTAAGTGCAGTCTGATGATACCATGGAGTGTGCAGTGGGGACTCAGAACCTTCTTTTTGGGGTGGACAGAAAGTCTTCTACCACTGCCGTGAGACCTATACTCGGCTGCCTATGCCCCCACACCCTGGCAGCCCTGGTCCCTCAAGGCCTTTTTCTCACTGCTCTGACCCAGAGGCCATGGCCACACCCTCCTATACAGGTATGTGTTGGGGGGTGGGCAGGGACAGGACCAGATTAGCACGTCCCTCATGGTCTGAGAGGAGGCATGGCTGAGGCTGTGGTTGCCTCAGGATGACAACTTCATAGCATATTTGGTGAGCAGCCAGCTGGTGGCTGCTTCTGTGTGTGACCAGAGCACTTCCACACTCCAGTTCAGGTCCTGAGAGTGCCTGGGTGCAGGTTCAAATATTTTTGCATGCTGCCCATAAGTTTCCCTGTGCCCATGACTACTCTCTGGGCCAACTCCGTGTCCTCCTTGGACAGATTCTCCTATCTTCCAAAAGAGTCTGGTTCGCATCCCTGTCTTTTGGCCAGCTTGGGATATCCTGCAGAGATGAACTATGAACTTAAACTTTAAATTTTTTCTTTACTTAGAATAACATTATGCAGAAGGTAAAATCATCACCTGGACAGATTGGGGGGTGGGAGGTGGAGAAGAGAGAGAGGGGAAAGAGAGAAAGAAACAGAGAAACAGTAGAAGAAAAACAATTTCTCTGTACCACTAGCAGCACTTTTAATTTTATGTTTTAAACCAAAACTCCTGCATCTTGATTTTGCACTAAGCCCTATAGATTAGTAGCCCATCCTGCTTGATGTCCACTGTGCCCTGGGCAAAGACTACCAACCTCAGACCCGCCGCTCTTGGCCTTGCTCCAGCAAACCTTTTTTCTGTCCTGGTTTGATGTGTAGCCTTTTTCTAGGATCTTGTTACTTTCAGTTTATCCATTCATTCCTTTAAAAAATATTTTAAAGTAAAATTTCCCATTGGTTTTAAAATTGCTTAGGCGAGTAATGATTATACAAATATTATAAAAAGATTTTATAAAAAGTATGAAGGTTGTATAGAAATTTTAATAAATTAATACCTAAGCAATGGGCTCCATTAAATGCTTCTGCTTTAAATATCTATACTATTTTCCCTTTTCCTGAGTGGATATCAAATAATAAATACAGTGTGTAAAGTAAATTGGACCAAAAGAAATCTCCATTACTTCTCCTTTAACATAAAGCTCTAAGAGAGATGTCCTTGAACAGTTGGAAGAGGGGGAATTTGGAAGCAAAATACTCAGGTTGACTTAACGCTCTGAGTTTACTGCTTGCAGACTTTTGCCAAGTCTGGAAACCTCTCTAAGATGTATTTCTCTCATTTAAACAATAGGGAGAAGAATATTTATCACGTGATTGAAGAAATGATCACATGAATATAATGCTTTGCAAATACTATGTAAATACTTGTTATTCATTATAATATCTTAGCTTCAGAATTCTTTTTAGAGAATTTGATACGTAGAAGATTGGAGATCTTTTAATAACTCCTTTTTCTCTAGCTTTTTTTAAAATTCATTTTTATTGTTAGACTTATTGGGGTGACATCTGTTAGCAAGGATTACATAGGTTTCAGGCATACAATTCTACAGTGCATTGTCAACTTGTTGTATAATAAGTTCACCACCTGATGTGAGTTCTCTTTCCATCACCTTATATTTAGCTTCCCCCCCTCACCCCCTTCCCTTTCTCCCCTCCCTATCCCACTCATTCCCAAATAAACATTAAACTATTTATTGTGTCCATGAGTTATTTGTTTGTTTATTCATTGCTTTTCTCTTTGTTGCTTTCAGTTTCATATTCCACATATGAGTGAAGTCATACAGTTCCTTGTTTTACTGTCTGGCTTATTTCACTAAGGATGATGATCTCCAGGTCCATCCATTTTGTTGCAAATGGCAATATTTCATCTTTTCTTACAACTGAGTAATATTCCATTGTGTATATGTACCACAGCTTCTTTATCCAGTCATCTGTCGCAGGGCACTTTGGTTGTTTCCATGTTTTGGCCACTGTGAACAGCGCTGCGATGAACATTGGGGTACATAAGTCTTTGCGGACAAAGGTTTTCAAATCTTTTGGGTAGATCCCCAGAAGCGGGATTGCTGGGTCAAATGGTAGCTCCATTCCCAATTTTCTGAGGAACCTCCACACTGCCTTCCACAGTGGTTGTACCAGTTTGCACTCCCACCAGCAGTGTACCAGAGTTCCTTTTTCTCCACACCCTCTCCAGCACTTGTTATTCCTTGTCTTGTTGATAATAGCCATTCTCACAGGTGTGAGGTGGTATCTCATTG
>PVJL010019401.1:0-13939 GCA_004026885.1 Lyroderma lyra | reverse complement strand
GCTACATTTGTCAAGCAGATGTGTGGGTACAAAAGGGCTAGAGCATGAAGAGAACGGCAGGATCTGTGGAACAAGGAACTGTATAGCATGACCTTTGGTTATACTTCATGGAATGTACTGAGACCATGTGGTCCCATTCCTGAGCTGTCTTTTGTCTCTGCGTGGCTCTCTGTACATCTGCCTTCCTGTCTGAGAAGGAAGTTGTTTTCCTTCTCTCCGATCACTCCTGCTATAGTTCTGTCCATTCCCACCTCTAAGGTGCAGTAACACAAGGTTTCCCTGTTAACGGTGCTGCAGGTAGTCATGAAAAAGATGAAAACTTGTCTTCATATGAAGTCCACCCCTTAAGAAGAGAGGATGTCAAGAGGAAAGAAGCAATCATGGTGAGTTCTCTGAAACCCAGAGTATATGAACAAAACTGAAAAGGGGGGGGGGGGCACAGCATTCATTATTATCTCTTAATAGTATTTATTTGTTAATTTGCACATTTAATCTGCTTCCCTCATCAGTCTGTAAACCCCATGAAACCAAAGCCCTGATCTGTTTCATTCATCACTATCTGTACAGCTCCTGGCACAGTGTCTAATATACTGAAGCTGCTCAATAATTATTAGTTGAGATTTCTAGTAAAGATAATAGAATAGGTAAGTGCTGTGCTTGCCTCTTCTCATGACCACATCAAAATTACAACTAAACTATGGAACCACCATCATCGAGAATGACCTGAAGTCTTGCTGAACCAAACCTTACAACTAAGGACACAAAGAGGAAGCCATCTCAAGACTGGTAAAAGGGGTAAAGACAGGAAGCGGGCTGGTCGCACACCTGCATGTAACCATAAAAATCAGAAGGAATGTTTCAGCTGCAGAGGTGTCCCCCAGAGGAGTAAGGGGTCGCAGCCCCACATCAGGCACCTCAGATCAGAGTTCCACTGCCAAGGAAGAGAAGTCCCTAAAACTTCCAGCTGTGAAAAAGAGAAGAGACTGTGGTTGAGTGAGACAGAGGGCAACTAGTATCCCAAATGTTCCTATTAAAGGGTCTGCTGATAGACTCACTTGTTCTGAGATTCAATGCTGCTGCAGCAGCTCAAAAGATGCCAGAAACACATGGAAAGGAATTGAGCTGTGTGGCTTCAGGGCATGAGCTGAATGGGCAGCTTTCTCCTGGGCAGAAGTGCTGGTACATTCCATTGTTTCTTTGTTTAGCTCTCCCCAATTCCAGCCTACAGGAAGCCACCATATCTGAGTTTCCATCAACCTAGCTAACATCATTTGTCTGCCCCTGCCACGGTGATTCCCTGGGACCCTACCCCACCCAACTTGTGAGCACACCCAAGGTATTTCCAGTGGCTTTTACATACAAATGTCCTGTCTTGGCTTATGATGTACACGTTCCTAAAATCTCTCAAAGGTTCACAAAAGCCAAACAAGCAGTTTCTGGCTTCATCATGTCTTGTACCTCTTGATAAGCAGACCCAAGCCTGGCACTGGTAGAAACCAGCCTTGTTTCGCAACTTGGCCTGTCATGGCACCTCCAAGCCCAGCAGGGATGATGGCCATCTGTGGATTACTTTGTGACTCATGCCAGGTGGCCATGGGCAAAACACAGGCTATGGCTAAACTTAGCCTGTAGTGGGTCCTCTCTCAGGAGGCCTTGGGGCTGGCACACCCAGTGGCCAGCTTCAGACCAAGCTGAGCATTACCCAGATGCCTCCAAAGATGAAATAACCCAAATGGCAGACTGGGCAGCCATCAGAACCCTGCTAAAGTAAATCTAGCACTGTAGGGTGAGCCGCAAACCACAGCTCCTCCAATATAGTCATGGCCAGTCCTCACAACCAATCAGTCCAAGGGTCAATCTCTCCCACTGACCTGCAAACAGGGCTCAACTATAACAAGAGGGCACACACAATTTACACAAGGGACACACCTGGAGCACCTGGCTCAGGTGACCAGGTGACTGCACCATTGAGCACCTACTACATAAGGTCACTCTACTAAGACTGGGAGACATAGCAGCCCTACCTAAGACAAAGATCAAACACAAGGAGGCAGTCAAAATGGGGATGCAAAAGAAAAAGTGTCTCAAATAAAAAAACAAAACAAACCTCCAGAAAGAGAATTAAACAAAATAGAGAAATAAACAAAATTGTTTAAAGAGAATTAAACAATTAACAGACACAGAGTTCAAAATACTGGTTATAAGGATGCTGAAAGATCTCAGTGAGAACTTCAATAAAGAGACAGAAAATATAAAAATGAAAATAGAAAACAAAAAACAACCAGTCAGAAATAAAGAATACAATGACTGAAATTAAGGATACATTGGAGAGAATCAATTAGTAAACTAGATGAAGCAGAGGACTGAATCAGTGATTTAGAAAATATGGTAGAAAAAAAAACACCTAATCAGAAAAGCAAAAAGAATAAGAAATCCGAGAAAATAAGGATAGTTTAATGACCCTCTGGGACAACAGCAAGCATACCAACATTTGCATTATAGCAGTACCAGAAGGAGAGAGAGAGCAAGGAATTGCAAATCTATTTGAAGAAATAATGACAGAAAACTTCCCTAACCTGGAAAAGAAAATAGACATACAAGTCCAGGAAGTGCCGAGAGTCTCAAACAAGATGAACTCAAAGAGGTCCACCAAGATACATTATAATTAAAATGCCAAAGGTTAAACACAACGAAAGAATTTTAAAAGTAGCAAGAGAAAAGCTGTTAGTTACCTACAAGAGAGGTCCCATAAGACTGTCAGAAGATTTTTCAACAGAAATTCTGCAGGCCAGAAAGGACTGGCACAAAATATTGGAAGTGATGAAAAGCAAGGACCTACAACCAAGATCACTCTACCAGCAAGGTTATCATTTAAAAATGAATGACAGATTAAGAGCTTCCAAGACAGGAAAACACTAAAGGAGTTCATCAACCCCAAACCAGTATTACAAGAAATATTAGAGGGACTTCTTAAGATGAAAAAAAAAAAAAGATTAAAAGTATGAATAATAAAATGGCAGTACCACATATCTATCAAAAGTACTTTAAATGTAAATGGATTAAATTGCCCAATCAAAAGATAGGGTGGCTGAATGGGTAAGAAAAGAAGACCTTTATATATGCTGCTTAGAAGAGACACACTTCAGATTAAAAGACACACAGAGACTGAAAATAAAGGGATAGAAAAAGATATTTCATAAAAATGGCAATGAGAAAAAGCTATGGTAGCAGTACTTATACCAGACAAAATGAACTTTAAAACAAAGGCTATAACAAGAGACCAAGAGGGATCCAGTCATCTCACTTCTGAGTATTTATTCTAAGAAACCCAAAACACGACTTCGAGGGAACACGTGCCTCTGTATGTTCATGGCAGCACTGTTTACAATGGCCAAGATGTGAAGGCAACCTGAGTGTCTGTCAACAGATGAGTGGATAAAAAGTAGGTGGTATGTATATACAATGGAATTTTGCTCGGTCATGGAAGGGAATGGGTTCTTGCCACCTGCAGAAGTATGGATGGACCTGGAGGGTATTGCGCCAACTAGAGTTATGTCAGACAGAAAAAGACAGATGCAATGTGATTTCATTTATAACAAACAAACAGAACAGAAACAAACTAATAGATACAAAGAACATTTTGATGGTTGCCAGATGAAAGGGGCTTGAAGGGGTGAGTAAAAAGGGGGGAAGGAATTGAGAAGTACAAATTGGTTGTTACACAGTAGTCATGGGCCTCCACATAAGACCCAAAACAATAAACTGTATAGGTGAAAACATCAGTACTAAACTTACAGACCAGACCTTGTGTTTAGGGAGGACTATATGAACCTATCCTCAAAGACAAGGGAAATAAAAGCAAAAATAAATTCATGGGACTATATCAAACTAAAAAGGTTCCGCACAGGAAAAGGAATCATCAACAAAGCAGAGACAACCAACTGAATGGAAGAAAATATTTGCAAACAATGCCTCTGAAAAGGGTCTAATATCTAAATATATAAAGAACTTGTACAACTCAACAACAAAAAAACAAACAATCCAATTAAAAAATGGGCAGAGGACATGAACAAACACTTCTCTCAGGAAGACATACAAATGGCCAACAGATACATGAAAAGATGCTCAACTTCACTAGTTATTAGGGAAATGCGAATTGAAACCACAATGAGATCCCACCTCACACCTGTTCAAATGGCTATTATCAACAAGACAAGGAACAAGTGTTGGAGAGGGGGTGGAAAAAAGGAACTCTCGCACATTGCTGGTGGGAATGCAAGCTAGTACAACCACTATGGAGGACAGTATGGAGATGCCTCAAAAAATTAAGAATAGAGTTACCATATGACCCAGCAATTCCACTTTTGGGTTTCTACTCAAAAAATTTGAAAACCTTAGTCCACAAAAATATATGTATCCAATGTTTATCACAGCACTCTTAATGGTGGCCAAGTCATGTAAACAGCCAAGGTATCCTTTGATAGATGGCTGGATAAAGAATCTGTGGTACATAAACACAATGGAATATTATTCAGCCACAGGAAAGATGAAATAAGGTCATTTATGACAATATGATTGGACCCTGGGACCATCATGCAAAGTGAAATAAGCCAGACAGAAAAAACCAAGAACCATATGATTTTACTCATACGTGGAACACAAAGCTGAAAGCAACAAAGAAACAAAAACTCATGCACACAATCAAAAGTATAGTGGTTAGTGGTTATCTGAGGGTAAGTGGGGAAGGGAGCAAGAGAGAAGGGACAGGGTCTCAAATATATGGTGATGGAAAGAGAACTGACTCTGGGTGATGAACACATAACACAACACATAGATAATGTACTGTAAAATTGTACACCTTGAACCTATGTAATTTTCACTAACTGAAAATGTCACTCCAATAAATTTAACAATAACAAACAAACAAACAAACAAACAAAGTAGTCATAGGGATGTAGGATATAGCATAAGAAATACAGTCAATAATATTGTAATAATTATGTATGGTGTTAGATAGGTACTAGATTTGTCGAGGTAATAAGCGAGGGTGTAGGGGACAGGGTAAAAAGGTGAAAAAGTTAATAGTTTAGTGGTTACATGAGGGCAAGAGATGGGAGGGAGTGTGAGTTGAAGGAAGGGGAGTCAAACACATGGTGATGAAAAGAGAACTGACTCTGGGTGGTGAACACATAGTGCAACACAAAGATGATGTATAGTAGAATTGTAAACCTGGAACCTTTGTAATTTTTGCTAACCAAGGTCATCCCAATAAATATAACAATAAAAAAGTATAAATTGGTAGTTACAAATAGTCGTGGGGAAGTAAATAAAGCATAGGGAATATAGTCAATAATATGGTAATAACTATGTACAGTGCCAGGTGGTTACTAGACTAGTCAGAGGGATTACTTAAGTAATATAAACATCTAACCACACTGCTGTACACTTGAAATATGAAATATAAAAATGTACAGCAAAGGAATATAGTTAATAATATTGTAATAGCATAGTACAGTGCCATATGGTTGTTGGACTTATCATGGTGATCACTTGTTTAGGTATATAAATGTTGAATAAATATGGTGTACCACTGAAGCTAATATATTGTATTTTCGCTATATTTTAATAAAAATCTTTAAATTTTTTAGAAATAATAATTTGTTGAACAATTAAAAAAACAAAGAAAGAGAAAAGAGAAAAATATTATAGAAAGAAAAGAAGGAGGAAACAAGGGAAATTATCCAGGATATGTGAGATCACTAACTTCAGACATTTAAAGGGTCCTCATGTTGGAGAAAGGACAATACTTGGAGGCAGAATGGCAGTCACAAATAGGAGCAATAAGACAGAGATTATAAGTTTAAACAGGTTGGAATTCAAATGCGAGATCATGTTCTTACTAGCTATGTGACCCTGGGCAGTTACTTAACCTCTCTGAGCCTCAGTTTCTTTATCTGGAAAATGGGAACAATATTAAATCAACCTTACCATATCACCTTACCAACCTTATCATGAGGATTAAATAAGTATGTGTAAAACTGTTCAATGGTATCTGTTATCATTAGTATTAAGTTACAAAGAAGTAGATTTTAGCCAGTATTAAATATCTTCCCAACAGATCTGGCCAGCAAGCACAGGACAGCCTCATAAAACAGTGATCTCCATCTCTCAGATACACTTAAGAAGATGAGATGGCAGGGACTCTATTTTAAGAAGACACCACAAATGCAGACAGGGACTTAAGTGGAATATATCTAAGGCCTGTATAAGAGTCTGCAGTGCCCATATTGAGTGGTCTTGCCACAATTATTCCCACCATTTCTGATACCTGAAATCTTTCCCTTTAGCTTTTTCCCCTTCCAATTTGCAATTAAAGAGTTTCATCTATACTCCATACATCTTTGCTTTATTCTGCTGAATTCCCTAATATCACTGACACTCCATTTTCTTTCTCTTTTCTTCCTTTCACAGACTGAATGACTACCTAAGCACAATTTGCTTTGATTTCTTCAACACTCCCTCTAAAGTTTCTTCTGCCTGTGCACTCCAGAGCTTCTGGACCAAACACAATGGCCTTTCCACTCCATTTCTGGAATGCCTGCCTCCCTTAACTCCCATGACACTGAATGATCCAATGAGCTCTCTTTCTTCTTGTACTTGTAAGAAAGTTCTTTCTGATGACATCATTGACTCCATTCCCCTGTGTATTTATGAACTTTCCTGAATCCAAAGTGTGACCTTCATTCCTCTTTCTTCTTCTCAGGAAAATGCATCTACTCTCAAGAATTAGGCCACCAGGTCCATATAAATAGGTCCCACATCCATATCTTCTGTCTGGACCTCCCACTTGTTCTTGCTTCCATTCTATACCTTCAATGTGCATACCAGATATCCTGACCTTCAGATGGAGGCCCACAACTGGTACTTGTCAGCCACTCTCACCTCAAACCAGAACCTCTTCCCAACTGTCTTCTTTATTAGTAATACCACCAGTCTGCAGGGTCCCCAGGCCAAAACCTTAGACCTCTGTCTCCTTGCTTGTTTTCCTCTTATATCTGGTTATCTCTTGGCCAACCTCTGAGTCCCTTACCCATGAGTTAGTACTACAACTGCTCAGGGCTCCATTAAAATTACCAGCTCTCTCTGCAGTCCAGATCTGAGATCCACAACCAAACTACATTTCCTGAAGAATCTGCGGTCTATGTGTAGTCAACATTCATCTCCCCTACTCAAAAACTAAACACTTCCTGATTTCTTCAGCATCAAATGTAAATTCCTGGCTCATTAAACCAACCCTACCTTAAACTCAGAGTATACACATTAGACCTTTCTGCTCTGGCTAGCCCTACTTTCTCATACACACACAGAGAGAGAATTGTTGCTCCTCTGAGCATTATTTTCTGCTATTGCCCCAACTCGGAGGGGCCTCATCCTTCTCTTTTTCAAATCTCATTCTGTACTCCAAGACCCTGTTCTCAAATCACCTGCTTCTGGAAGTTGTTTTCTAACTCACTTTTATCATAATTCCAAAAGAAAACCATCATTCTCAGTAGATATTCTTTGACCTAACTCCCTGCCAAAAGGAAATAAGCTTATTCTTTCTAAAATTCCAAAGCTATAATTTCCTGTCTGAGAGGAACTTCACCCCTCCCATCATGCACTGTACAAGTAGAGCTCATCAGCCTTTAAGGGAATAGTTTTTGAGATCTAGAGGTATAGAATGAAACTGTAATCACTCCTGCACGAATCAACCTCTCCAAGCCTCCATTGAACCACTATAATCATTTGTATCATTTCTTCAGCATTCAAGTGTTGCCTTTTACTTGGAGTAATTTATTAGCATGTCTTGTCTGCCTTTTCTCTCAAACTAATATTGTGAAATCCTCCTGAAAGAAAGAGATTATTCTTCATTCAACTTGATAAGTACTCAGTAAGAAAAGAAAGCAAGAAAGAAAAGAAAAGAAAAAATTTCAACTGAACCAATAAGTAAGCATTTTCTCAGGCAAAAGTCCAAACTTATAGATATCCATAAAGAAGATTTTCTTGTCTAAATTCTATTTGGTGAGTATCTCTCTCACAGATATATAGAGTGTATCTCAAGATAGGACAATATGACCGTGATCTCAAAGTTCATTATACAGACTTTTCCAGGCATGATGGGGTAGCAAGCACTAAACTAGCCCTTCTGTAATAAATAGACATAATCTAGAACAAAATATATTTAAAACCTGTTTTTATTAGATAATCAGTAGAGTAGGGCTATACCCTGACACAGGAAAGTAGGACTGGACTCAAACAGAGTATGGTAGGGTCCTTGGCCTAAGGTAACAGAGAGTGGTGTTTGGGAAGGCTAAGCAGCTTGATTTTGCAGGAAGCAAACCAGAAAAGGGACCAAGAAGAGAGAGAAGTGAAAAGAGAGAGAGAGAGAGAGAGAGAGAGAGAGAGAGGAAAGAAGGCTGGCAGGAAGGCAGGCTGGAAGGAAGGGAGGGAGAGAGGAAGGAGAAAAGAGAAAGGAAAGGAAGGGAAGGGAAAGGAAGGGGAGGGGAGGGGAAAGGAGGGAAGGGAAGGGAAGGGAAGGGGAGGGAAGGGGAGGGAAGACAAGGGAAGGGAAGGGAAGACAAGACTCCAAAAAACTGCATAGAGTTTCCCTTGAGTCTTTGGCTAAATAGTAAGTTGCTCATTCATAAGATGAGATTCCACAAGGCTGTGCAAAGAACAGCTAATAAGGAAAGAACATCTAGCAGAGAGCTATACGCTGAACATTCTGAAGCTCACATAGAGTTGGAAAATGTTAAAATGTTTATTAAGCAGAGTTAAATGCTTAATAACCAGAACCTCACTGAACACTTGAGGCACTCAGTGGAGACCCCAGAAAGGCTAAATCTTAAGAGTGAACCTAAACCAACCATAGAATAAAGGCTCCTCTAAACTCCCTCTATTAAAGCTTGACAAGTATCAAATTGATGGATGAGTAAATTAATTTCTAGGCAAAAAAAAAGTCAAGTCTTTAAACAAAGACAACAAATTCCACAAACTGAGGTATATAATATTCATAATGCACAAAATCCAATTTAAAAAATGCTAGATATGTGAAGAAGCATTAAAATGTGACCTTTAATCAAGAGAAAAACTAATCAATAGTAACAGATACAGAAATCACAGAAATCATTTAACAGGCAGAAAAAATAATTTTTAAAATTTATAACAGTCAATGTTTATTGAAGGTTTATTATGTACAAGGCACTGTTGTTCTGAGAGCTTATGTATTACCTTGTTTATTCTCACAACAGGCTTCCAAAGCAAGTAATCTCTTTGTATCATTTTAAGAAAACTAAAACACAGAAAGGTTAAGTACCTTGCCTACTGTCAATCCAGTTTCTAAGCATTAAGTCAAATATCTGAACCAGGTAAATCTACTACAATGGCTGTGTTCTTTCCTAGTACTAGACTGCCTCAAAAAGAACTTTAAAACAGTTACTATGATGAAGAATTTAAAGTAAAACATAAACATAATGAGGAGAAACAAAATGAAAGTATAAATTCGAGAGGTGAAAAAATATAATATATTAATATAAACTAAAGAATGTATTAGATGGGCTGTTTTACCAACAGATTAAAAACTGCTGAAGAAAAGAGAATGAACTTTAAGACAAGCAATAAAAACTATTCACACTGAACTACAGAGAGAAAAAGGGCTAAAAACATTAATAGAACCTTAATAAACTGAAGAACAAATTCAATAGTATAACATAATTGTAATTAGATACCTAGGTAGGGGAGAGCAAAAAAAGTTAAAAATTTTACTAATGTGATGAAAATTATAAATCCACAGAACAAAAAGCCTCTGAACAAATGCAAACACACACACACACACACACACACACACACGCATGCAAAATACATGACACATCATAATCAAATTGCTGAAATCCCATGATAAAGACAAAATCCTAATGCAATCATGGAGGTGCTGGGGTGGAGGGAGGTATACAAGAAACAGATAAAGAAACATCTGATTTCTGATCAGAAACAATGCAAAGCATGTAACAATGTAACAACATCATTAAAGTGCTATCAATCAAAGAGCATATCCATTGAAAATCTTCAGAAATACAAGCAAAATAAAGACACTTTCAGCAAACAAGAGTTGAGAAAATTTAAATACAAGAAGAATGGCACAACATTAAATATTAAAGACTTAAAGAAAAATACCGCCAATGGAAACTGATTCAAAAAAGAAACAAGGGACTTTCAGTGCAGCAAAATGGAGTAAGCCCTATTCATCCTGTTTACAAACCAAAAACCCTGAAAATAATACCAAAAAAAAGAAAAAGAAAAAACAAACACTATTAAGGGATTCTGCAAAGTATTAATAAATAAAATTAGGGATATTGAACAAGAGAATCAAAAAATGAAAAAGCAACTCATATGGAGGTGAGGTTTCCATTTTCACCCCTTTTCTCTTGCATGGCAAATGAGCCAAATGCAGGCACCCAGCAAAGCTGTGATGGTTGTGCCACAGGCATCTAAACAGCCAGAGAAATCCTTTCTTTCCAATAAAAAGGCCAGAAAAAGGAGGCTTGTGATACACAAAGTATGTTTTTTCTTCTTTTTTCTTTTGTCTCATATAGGTGCACCCTCAGTCAAGTCAGCATGGCTGGTGATGTCAGCAGCCAAAATTCTAACAGAAACTCTATTGGAAACCACATCTTTCAGGCCAGAGGCCTAGGAAAAGGGGCCCCATCAGGCCAAAAAGTATGAAGAGAATCCCTTTTTTGTCTTTATTATCTCTCTGTTTTTCCTGAGAACAACCCTAGTGCCAGAAACTGTGTAAAAGTTATACAGGTAGGTAAAATTGTGAGTTTAAGGAAAATTCCAAAGAGGAGAGAGCTAGAGTAGGAAACATGCTAATTCTGTGAAGAAACTATCCTACGGTCCCAACTTATCTCTGGGCAGCACATGTATGGACAGACTCAAAGCAGCATAACAAAAGCTTTAAGGAAAAAAAAAACAAACCCTAAGGTTTAAACTACACCCAAGTCTCAGACAAAACTCCCTGGATACAATCTAAAATTACTCAATATATGAAAAGAGAGACAGGGCGGGGAGAAGGAAAGAAAGACAGAAAAAAACACACAAAAAAAATGTGACCAATTTTTAAGGGGAAAGAAATCAACAAATGCCAATAACAAGCTGATCCATATGTTGCAATTATCAGACAAAGACTTTAAAGAAGCTATTTACTATAACTGTGTGTCATTTGTCCAGTAAACATTCTGGAAAATAAAAGGAAAGGTAAGTTCTAAGGTAAAAAGAAATTATTTTTTAAAACAAAAATAAATAAAAAATAAAAAAATACAAATAAATAAATAAAAATAAATAAAAATAAA
Organism: Lyroderma lyra; assembly: GCA_004026885.1. NCBI lineage: Eukaryota > Metazoa > Chordata > Mammalia > Chiroptera > Megadermatidae > Lyroderma > Lyroderma lyra. The sequence goes on along the minus strand of PVJL010019401.1, from coordinate 2,549 downwards.
ATAAAAATAAAATAAACAAGTAAAATAAATAATAAATAAATAAAAATTAAACTGAAAAACAATATGTAAAATTAAAAATTACAGCAAAATGGAAATAGAAAAAGGAGTCAGTAAACTTGAGGACAAATCATAGAAACTAATCTGCAGAACAGAGAGAGAAAAAGAATACATTAGAGACCCTCAAGAACTTGTGAAACAATGTCAAAAAGGTCTAATAGTTGTATAATTGGAGTCCCAGAGGAAAAGAAAAAGATACTTGTGCAAGAAAAAAGAAAAGAGGAAATAATGGTTGAAAACTTCTGAAATTTCATGAAAAACAAAAACTTACAGATTCAAGAATCTCAACAAACTGCAAATAGGATAAAGTCAAATAATAAAACCATGCATGACTAATCATAATGAAACAACTGAGAACCAAAGAAAACAAAACAAAAACCTCTTGAAAACAGCTACCCATAGGGAACAATAATTCAATGGCAGAATGCTCATCAGAAAACATGAAGGACAGAGGTATAGCATTTTTAAAGTGTAAAAAGAAAAGAAAATTCAACCCAGAGTTCTGTGTGCAGTAAAGTCATACTTCAGAAATAAATGTGAAATAAAGATATTCTCAGATAAAGAAAAACTAAGATTTATTGCCAGCAGAACTTCTCTACAATAAATGCAAAAGTTCTTTAAAGAAAAGTGATAACTTAGAGAAAATTGAAACTTTAGGAAAGAAGGAAGAACAAGAAAATGGTATGTATCTGTTTTTCTCTTCTTAAATTATTTAAAATATGTGTAATTGCTAAAGCAATATAGAGTTTTTAATTATGTAGCTATAACACATACAACAACTATAAAGGGAGAGGGTAAAGGGGCCTATATGGTTGTAAGGTGTCTATATTTTACTTGAAGTAGTAAAATGTCAATTTGAAGTAGACGGTAAAATTACGTGTATGTGTGTGGGTGTGTGTGTGTGTGTGTGTGTGTGTAATACATATATTGCAATCCCTAGAGCAACCACTGAAATAGTTAAAATAATAATACAAAGAGATATAATAAAAAGAAAAAAGAAAACAATAGATGTTAAAACTGAAATACTAAAAAATATTCAAATAACCCAAAAGATTTCAGAAAAGGAGAAAGAGAAGAACAAAAACCAGGGAGACAAACAAAAGAAAAATATAATAAAATGGTAGACAAAAATCCAACATATTGATTATAACATTAAATACAAGTGGCCTAACAGGTTAAGTAAAGGACAAAAATTATCAGATTGAATTTTTTTAATCACATAAGATCCAACTATATGTTTTCTACAAGGAACTCAACTTAAATATAAAAAAATAAACATAAAGAAATGAAACAAATACACTATGCAAACACTAACCAAAAGAAATTAGAGTGGAGATAGATACATACAAGATAGACTGACCAACTGAAGAGACATCACATTTAAATGAGATAGAAAACAATGGTATTGTCCTGTTTCAAAGAGTACTTATGGTCACTCTACCGACACCTTGAATTTAGTCCAGTGAGACTAGGCTGACCACACATACCATTTGAAACAGGACAGAGCTGTTGTTTTCTGTCCTGTTTAAAATAGGACATCTGGTCAGCCTATACCTTAATATCAATCAAAATAAATTTCAAAATATGAATATTACCAGGGATAAAAGAGATATTACACAATAATGAGAGTCTAATTATCAATAATTAATCCTAAATGTGGAGGCATCTAATAATTCAAAATACATGAAGCAAAATATGACAGAATTGAAAGGACAAATAGGCAAAACAAAAAATTGGAGACTACAGTACTCTTCTGTTGGTAATACATGTACCAGACAGAAAATCAGTGAGGATACAGAAGACCTGAACAACTCTATTAACCAAACTGACCTAATTTGACATTGATTAAACACTCCACCCAACAACAGCAAAAAATATGTTCTTTTCAAGTGTACATGAAACATTCCCCAAGACAGACCACATTATGAACCATACAACAAACCTTAAATTTTTTTAAATAACTGAAATCAAACCAAGTATGTTCTCAGACAATATCAGAATTAAACAAGAAATCAGTAAGAGAAAGATATTTGGAAAATGCTCAACTATCCAAAAATAAAACACACATAAATAACCATGGGTGAGAGAGAAAGACAAATGGACAATTAGAATATATTTCAGTTTAATGTAAATGAAATTTCATTACAACATGATGAAATGTGTACAATATAGCTAAAGCAGTTATTGAAGAAAATTTTTGCATTACATCTTATATTAGGAAAAGAAGAAAGGAATCATCAGTGATCTAAGCTTTCACCTTAAGAAAGTGGAAATATTTTTTGCTCCTTTATCAAAAATTATTTGTCCATATATTTGTGGGTTTATTTCTGGGTTTTCAGTTCTATTCCATTGGTCTCTATTTCTGTTCTTCTGCCAATACCAAGCTGTTTTGACTATTGATGCTTTGTAATATAAATAGAAGTCAGGAAGTGTAATGCCACCAGCCTTATTCTTTTTATGTAGTATTGCTTTGGCAATTCGAGGTCTTTTAT
>PVJL010019400.1:0-13945 GCA_004026885.1 Lyroderma lyra | reverse complement strand
ATGTGTAATCTTTTTCATGTGCTGTTGAATTTGGTTTGTTAATATTTGTTGAGAATATTTTTGCATTTCTACCAGGAATACTGGGCAATAGTTTATTTTTCTTACAGTCTCAATGTCTGGTTTTAGCATCAATACTGGTGTCCTAAAATGAGTTTAGTAGTTTTTTTCTCTCCTTTGATTTTTTTGGAAAATATTGAGGGGAATTAGTGTTAATTTTTGTTTAAATACTTGATAAAATTCACCAGTCAACAATTTGGTCCTAGACTTTTCTTTGTTAGGAGATGCTTTTACTACTGATTCAACACCCTAACTCACTATGGGTTTGTTCTGATTTTCTGTTTCTTCATGATTCAAGCTTGGTAGGTTCTATGTCTCTATCTAACATTGTCTGTTTCTCTACGTTATTCATTCTGTGGGTGTATAATTGTTCATAGTAGTGTGCTATGATCTTTTGTGTTTCCGTGGTATTAACTGTAATGTTTCCTTTCTCATATAATTTTACTTATTTAATTTTCTATTCCTTTCTTATTTAGTCTAGCTAAGTATATATCAATCTTGTTTCTTCAAAGAAAGAGATCTTAGTTTCATTTATTTTTTTCTATTACTTTCTTGGTTTCTATTTCATTGATATCAGCTTTAATAATTTTTGTTTCTTTTCTTGTGCTAACTTGGGACTTCATTATTTTTTCCTTTCCTAGCTCTTGGAGGTATAAAGTTAGGTTGTGTATTTAATTTTTATATTCTTATTATAGGCATTCATAACTATAAAATTTCCTTTTAGGACTATTTTGTAGCATTCCATAAGTTTTGGTATGTTGTTATTTCATTTTTGTTTGAGTCAAGATATTTTTTATTCTCCTTTGATTTCTTCTTTGATCATCAGATAGTCAGGTATGTGTTGTTTAATTTTCACATGTTTCTGTATGTTCCAGCTTTCCTCCTGCTATTGATTTCTAGTTTCAGATCATTGTTGTCAGAAAAAATAGGTACTTTTAATCATGTTAAATTTGCTAAAACATTTTTGTGACATTTCATGTGATCTAATCTGGAGTATGTTTCATGTGCTTGAGAGGAATGTATATTCTGCTACTATTAGAATCTTTGATATGTTTCTTAGGGCTAGTTAGTATAAAGCAGTGGTTCTCAACCTGTGGGTCGTGACCTCTTTGGGTGTCGAACGACCCTTTCACAGGGGTCACCTGAGACCATCAGAAAACACATATCAGATATTTACATTACAATTCATAATAGTAGCAAAATTACAGTTATAAAGTAGCAATGAAAATAATTTTATGGGGGTCACCACAACATGAGGAATTGTATTAAAGGGTCATGGCATTAGGAAGGTTGAAAACAATTGGACTGTAATGTATAGTTAAAATCCAGTATTTTCTTATTGATTTTATGCCTGGATGATCTACCCTTTGTTGAAAGTGAGTATTTAAGGCTCCTATCACTATTTTATTATTGTTTATTTCTCTCTTCATATCTGTTAACCTTTGCTTAATAAATTTACGTGCTCTCATATTGGATGCATGCGTATTTATGATTATTATATTTTCTTGATGAATTTATATAATCACTTTCTTTGTCTCTTTTGATAGTTATAGAACTAAAATCACTTTTGTCTAATATATGAGGGCTGTCCAGAAAGTATCCAATCATGTAACCATTCTTGTTATATTGATAATAGATGGACATTTTCTGGACAGCCCTTGTAATTATTGTTTACCCTTGCTGTCTTTTGTTTTCCACTTGCATAAGTATTTTTTTCACGTATCTTCAGTTTGAAAGACATTTCTGTGTGTTTCCTTGAAGCTGAAGCAAATTTATTTAAATAAAATCTTTAAATAGTTTTGTTTAAAAATCTATTCAACCATTCTATGTCTTTTAATTGGAGACTTCAATTCATTTACATTTAGAATAATTATTGATAAATAAGCACTTACCTACCTTATTATTTTCAGGATGTTTTGTAGTTCTATTGTTCCTTTCTTGCAATCATTCTTTGTGTATTGAATTTTTGTAGTTGTGTTCTTTAATTTCTCTCTCTTTATCTTTTGTGAATCTACTATAGTTTGTATATGTGTGTGTGTATGTGTGTTGTTTCTGTTTCTGTCTTTTTTTTCTTTGTGATTACCATGAGGTATATATAAAACATCTTATAGCTATAGTATTATGTTATGCTGAGAACCATTTTTCAATCACAAAAATACTCCTGACCTTTAACTCCACCCTTTTATGTTTTTCTCACAATTTGCTTCTTATATTTTATTCACCAACAAATTATTATATTATTGCTATAGATAACTTTACTACTTTTGTCTTTTAGCCTTTATATTAGAGTTAAGTGGTTAACACTTCACCAATTACAATATTAGAGTGTCTCTGTTCTCCTCCTACTGGATAATTTGTTTTTGTCTTCAATTTCACAGATTCTTACTTCTATTTTCTTTCTTTCTTTTTTCTTCAAGTTTGGCGTTGATACTTATTATTGCATTTCTATTTTATTCACTGTATTCTTCAACTCCATAATTTTTATATGGTTCTTTTTAATTTTTATCTCTTTGTTAAACTTCTCTTTTTGTTTTACTGTTGTTTTCTTGATTGTGTTGCATTATCTTTCTGTGTTTTCTTGTAGTTCATTGAGTGTCCTTGAGTTTGATTTTATAATTTTTCTATCTGATAAATCTAAGATTTCTTTCTCTTTGTATTTGGTAACCCCAAGGTGATTGTATTCTTTTTGTAGTGTTATATTACCTTGATTTTCTATGATCCTTGAAGATTTGCATTGCCATTTTCACATCTGATGTATGTGTCACCTCCTCTGGTGTTTATTAACTGCCCCCTCCTGTGCATTCTCATACACATTTTTTCACTCCAGTGGAATGCTGGAACTTCTTCTCTGGAAACCTGAACTTCCCCTAAGCCTCTCTTGTCTATGCTAATTGTCTAAGTCAGTATACTCTAGGGCTTCCCAGACCATGACCATGAGGAGCTACAGGCTGTTCATGGGTCACTACAGATTTCATAACCAAGACTGAGATCTGTCTGCATATTATGCCATGCAGAGGTGGGCAAGACTCTTCCTGGACCCCTTGGAATCTGGTTCTGGATCCCACAGTTCCTACAAAGGCCCATTTGTCTCTGGATGGATACTGAATTTTTGTTGTTGGCAGAAAGGACAAAACAAGTGACATATTAGGCTGCCATGATGTTGACTTTACTCCTCTGTCTATATTCTTGATCTCATGTATTCTCCATGAAACCCAAAGTCATATTAGTGTTAAAATCAAATAATTAGTTATAATAACTTTATAGCTTATTTGTAACTACTTTTAACAGTAATTAAATGCATGACTATGAATGAATGCTAAGAAGGAATAATTCATATCAAGAAACTACACTATATTTGGAATAATAATTTTACAAGTGTCAGTTTTTTTAGTAAAATTATTCTACTGGTCTTGTGAATTTAGATTACATAAGACTAAATAAATTATGAAAATATTCTGACTTTTCAGAAAACAAAATATTATATGCTGAATTGTCATGAAATAAAAAGTAAGACGATATCTTATTTGCGTTACCAGTATTTTGTTCATTTTAGACAACCAAAATTATGAAAGTATGTGAGCAACTACTATATTCAGACTAAACTGAAAAGATTAGAATTCTTTAGACTTGAAATAAGGAAAGTAGACATGAATGAAATCTCTGATAACATGAAGGTTATTGGTAAGGTGAACACTTGTTTAATCAAATCATGGACTGTTAGAAAGAAAATATGCATTGGATTGTTAGTGCAAAATTCCACAGAGTAATCCCAAACAGAAGTTTCTTTGTGTTCATTATTTGAGAACTCTGATGCCTCTGCCCAGTGGGTCGAAGCTGCTCTCTTCTTTACATTATGACTTTAGAGTACTACATGCCCCCTTTGTCCTCATTGAGACATTTCCTCAGTCATGAATCATATCACTCATTAACACACTCTTGGAGAGCTGTACATAATATGAAAACAATTGTTATTAGCATTAGGAATTTGAGAATAAAAATGTAAATTGGGAAGGAATTATTTTTTATTAAGCTTAATCAAAATATCTATTCTGATGTCTAACACAAAGGTCTGCACTTTTCATTTTTAATCCATTTCTCCTTAGAGATTGGTTTAAGGGAAAAGGGTGTTTTCTGGTTAGCTTTCAGTTTGAGAATCTAATTTCAAGTTTACATTTGGTTCTCAGGGAAAAAAATGTGTTTGTTTCTCAATTTCTTTCTCAGCTTTCTGATAACTGGCTATTTAACTTCCTCATAGATATTACTTTCAGCCAGCAAGTAACAATATGAGTATCTAGTATATTTATTTATTTATTCAAATGTATTTATCAAATACTTTTTCTGGTCCACTCATTTGTGAGATGCTATAAATCCAGAGAAGGACAGGAAATATCCCTGTTATCATGGAGCTTTCTATGAGTGAATAAGATAGGAGTTATGTAGTAATTACAATAAAATATGTTGAAGGCTATGATGGAAAAAGAAGAGGGTGATATGGAAACATGTGAAAGAGGACACTCATTTCGGGGAATGTGGGTAGTGTAGATAGAGTATGAATGGTTAGAACCAAAATAGTGTAAAATAAGAAGGATTATGTAGACTCAAAAGTAGTTTGCCAAACATGAGGCTGATGAATCAGGCAAATGGTAAGTATGTTACAAATATAAACTTTATAAAACTAAAAACAATGGAAAGATATTGCTTTCCTATTTTGAAGATAATGTAATTCTATTTGCAATATGGAAAAATCACATTGACTACACTATAGGAAATGGGTTGGGAGTAAGTGAGAATGGAGGAAATCAGTTATAATGTAGAATTGTAAAGAATTGCTTTCTGATTCTACTGTTGTCACTGGGTCATCTGGGTCAATTTCTAATGTCCCTTTGCTGGTGGATACTTTACTTAGAAAAAAATCAGAAACAGACTAGGTCAAAATGATGCATTGCTTAGAGGAGAGATTGACAACTTTCTATGCACATTAGAAAAAACTGGGAAGCTGCTTCAGAGCATCTCTTTAAGCTTGGATGTGCATTTTGCACTATGCTTATTGCAACAGTAAAACAGAAGATGTAAGAGTCCACATGCAGAAACAGTAGAAGACCAAAACTCGGAATTGATGAGGACTCTGGACATTCTATAACATAGCCATGTGAAGTCAACATTAAGAAGATGAAGTATGTGAGAACACATGTGGTACCTTCATTCTCTTCTTTGCCATCTGACGCCCACATGTAACATTTGTATCAAATAAACATAAAACATGTTAGCAATGACACTTTTATATTCCAAGAGGCCACCTGTGATGCCAAGTGAAACATGTAAGTGTTTATTTTTCCTAGTTACTCTGTGAACAGAAATTTAAAGCTGCTTAGGGCAAAAAAATGTTTTCTACACTACCCCCACTTTTTTCATATTTTTGTCTCTTGAGTTCACATCATAAAGTGATTTTTCAAAAGCATATTATACTAGCCAATTTTCAAGGAATTGAACATGGATGCAACATCATAAAAATCACAGTATAAAAAAAATAGTATTTTTTTTCAGAGGCAAAATGGCATTGGAAAGATTCTCTTCATACTCTATTTCATTCTAGCCACTACCAAGAGTAAATTTTCAGGGAAAAGAAAGAAAAAACAGGAAGAATGAAATAAAGAAAAGACAAATAGGAGATGAATAAAAGCTAAAAGCAGGAATTTTGTGTGGGAAGAATACCTTTGTTTCATTTGCAACGACTATGAAACACAAAACCTCTAAAGAGCAAATAGGTTGAATCCTAGGGTGTTCCCCATTCATGTTTGCACCAGCTGCACCTGTGGCATTCTTCTGGTTTTGTTAAGGACGGTGGATAAACTCGTTTGAGACGGTCAGGTTAACCAGGCTGGATTGGGCATCTCCTATGTATATCCCGACAAAGCCTGATCACCACTGCCTTGTCTGGGGACCAGCAGCTGCATTTGTAAAGATGGTAAAGGTGCCCTCTATTCTCTGTGCTCCAGGGACGATGGCAGAAAAATCCTCGGAGAGAGTTACAGAGAAGCCATTAGCACGTTTCTTTTCAGAAGGCTGTGAATCACTGCTTCTCTTCACTCCACCATGACCTTGCTCCAAGAAACTAAAAATCACAAACTTCTATGTGCACACTGAAGAGAAGTTTTTCTAGGAAACTATACTAAGAAATTTTAATATTTATTAATGTGATTGCTGACAATATTATCTGTTACCTATTCTAGCTATCTTTATTTTAATGGTGGCTTTCTAAAGATACTGTCCATTATCAAAATATTCACACTTCAATTTTGGAAAGTAAAGCTCAGATGACAATAGTTTTAATAAGCATTATTTTATTCATATTTGATGTAAATCTAACTTTGTATATTTGTAGACTGTTGTTCTTAGTTAGAAAATTGGGTTCATTATCAAAGACACTAAAATCTGTTTTTTATAGCAGAAATATTACCATGAGTATACTTTTAGTACATAGAGAATACTAAAAACAAACTTTCTTATCATATTTGGACAAGCTCCAGTCATTGGGCATATGAAGAAATATTATCCAAATGACTGTTTCAAATTTTCACCCTATGTTTTAGTTTCACATAGACATTACTCTAAATACTTTGCTAAAAACTTCTTGAAGTGAATAGCACTTCCTATTTCTCAAGTGGTGTTTATAACGTCACTTAAAGAGGAAATATAAACATAAAGTGTTTTGTTGTATTATACCTTAATTCTTTATCAGTATAAAGTAGACTCTCAGCTTACAGGCACCCAGTTACTTGGAGATCGGTAGATGGAAGATAAATGTACCTGGCACTCTTAAAGATTTTTTATGCTGGTTGCTTCAGAGTTTTGCTGGTTGCTTGAGTTCTGGTTAACTGAGACTCTACTGTATTCACACTTCAACTTTGGAAAGTAAAGCTCAGGTGACGATAGTTTTGATAAGGATTTTTCTATTCATATCTGATGTCCAGCAGCATGCAGAGAGGCATCCATCAAAAACTCATGACACTAGTGGTATAAATTTGGATGTGGATTCTAATGAGTATTTTTTTCATGCAAGCAATTGGAGCTTGTTTTTATGTTTTGTTTTGGTTTTTTGTTTTGTTTTGTTTTGTTTTAAGGGATTGCAAAACTGTTTTGGGAGGTTTGGAAAACTTGAGATTTTAAAGTCATTATCCTACAAGCAGCATCAATTATGGAGTACCAGAAAAGAAAAGCACCCATAACACCATTCTTTAACATACGGTTTTGTCTGCTATAATGGTCTTCTCTACATCAGAAACAAGTGGGTAGATACAATGATTAATTCAGTGTGTTTTACTCTTAGTTGTTAATCTAAGTCAAAGTAGGGTCAAAGCAGTAACTGACAACATCTACCATTTGCCATTTAAGTAATGAATGTTCTTTATATTCCTTATACTGTTGACCCACGTTATAATGAACTTGAATACTATTTAGTTTTTTCATATTTTATTATCTGTCTCCCCAACTAAATTACAAGTACCTTGAAGGTCCCAGAGATTACATTTTTTATATTCTCTATCTTCATAATATCCAGACGTTTGTTGGGTTTAGCAGCTCCTTAAAACTATTTGATAATTAAACTAAACAATCATGTGCTTTAATAGGAGTGAAAACACATTATCAGAATAAGTTGGTTCTCTAATCATGTAAGAGTAGTTCTAGACCAGTGGTTTTCAATTGTTGGTCTGCCAGAAATTTTCTACTGGTCCATAAAACACTTTAAATCACATGGAAATAAATTTATTTTTCTGTTATAAATAAGGCCTGAGAATATTAAAATATTTCATGGACTGGTAGAAAATTTCTGGCCCACCAGAGTCAGTCCATGAACTGGCAGTTGAAAAACCACTGTTCTGGATAGTAGCCTCCGCATAGAGTGGAGATATTGCATGTAAATGATTTCCTTTCTTAACAAGAAAAGCTTTTTAATATTCAGAAATAATGAGGCTCTGACAAAAAGGCTTATTCTTGAAATACGAGAAGTTTAAATACTCTGAACCTCAGCACAACTACCCACTTCTTCCTATTCCAACAGTGAGAGTTACTTTTACTGATGTATTAGAAAAATCAAGTGGTCTGAAAAGATGAGATTTCATGGAAATTTTAATAGCATAAAATTATACTGCATTAAGCCAAAATGTTAATAGAAATTATAATATTCATTTGGTCTATCAACCATAATCTTTGTTAATGTCCTCATTTTAGCATCATCAAGTGACTATCCCTAACTATGATAAAATTTTGACTGCGGATGACTACAGCATTCTTTACAGAACCAGCAATTATTAACCATAACCTCATTTCAACAGCATAAAATAGGCACCAAGAACTTAACCACAGAAACCAGCAATCAAGGCATCATCAGTTATACCACAAGAAGATCTAAAGTAGCAAAGAACAAGAAAACATCAATTATTCAATCTTATATCTAGAGTCATGCCAAAGCACTATTTGAATGCATACACAATGTGTATTAAGTTAGATGTTCTGTTCCAAACAACAGACTTGCTTAAAAGTTATAAAATAAAACTTAAGAATTTTTTGTGTTTATGACCACAGAGCCAGGGTCACAAGTGGAATTCTGGGAGTTATTAAAAATTTACTTCATATTATTATTTAAAACTGTCCCTGAGAGAGAAGAGAAAATGGAAAACGGTTCTAATTTCATCTTTCTTATTTGAAATTATCAGGCGGTATTTATTGTCCTGCCTCAGTAAGCTGACAGCAAATCTTTTCCACTGATTGTAGAATGTTTCCTAATTTAATTGAAGAGAATGAGTCAAAAGAACTCATGGGATAGGGTGAGAGAGTTAAACACTAAAGATAATGTTCCACTGATACAAATTCATGACAGGATGTGATGATATGGCCATAAAGCAAGCCCTAGTACTGAATTATTTAACTCTGGGGTCCTTTGTGGCCTAACATATGAACTTTCAAGGTATGAGACCTTAGGATCTTGTGACAAATGTAGTCATTGAGAAACTCTGAAATTCACAGAATTCTGTCAGCATGACTTCAGCAGGAAGGCTATGTACAACTTGCTAAGTGTGGGACTATACAAATCAGAAATCGTTGTGATGAGATTAAATGACCATTAAATTGTTTAAGATTGTTTATCACAGCCTATAGGAAGTTGACATTTACTTCATCAAGCAAGCCATGCACAGTCAAGATTTGAGAAAGCAAGATGTATTTGTTTAAAGAAATGATTTAATATTATATTTTTATCACTAGCAAGATATTATTTTTTAAAGAGTACGAGGGAAGACAAGCACTCAAAACATCATTTTTTAAAATGTTTTTCCTGCCATCTCTGTGTTCTTTATATTAAATATGTAACTGATATGGCTAATAAAAATATAGGATTTTTTCATGAGAGTATAAATTGAACTTTTTTTTACTATTATTAGGGTATTGTGGAACTTAAATCATGTAGAAGCTAATAGATTCCTTAAGGAAGAAACATTAATGAATCTGCATCGTGGTGGTTTAACTTCTCTATTATAAAGTTTAGTACTACATTAACTTAAGTAAAACACTACATATTACATAGAAATGACATATGAACTAATATTGCTCAACATTGAATTCCTATGGAGGGATTAAAACTTGAAGGGATTAAAATAGCAGGATTCCACCCAATAAACTTATTGATTATTTGCTATGGCCTTTAAGCTGTATTTGCACAATAGCCATAACATATTCTATACCTATAATTATTTCTACATTTATCATATTTATACAGATTGGCTGCATTGTGGCTCATCCATAGGTATTTTCAGATACATCTTTGGATGTGTATCCATCAATATGCAACTTTGAGATATTGTCTTGGGCATAAAAACTCATTAGCAATCTGCTTCCTATTTTAGTAAGAAGAATAAGATAATGCAGAACTCTACAATTCATTTTTATCAGATACTCACCACAAATAACCTTGCCAATATTTAAGAAAGAAAAAACTTATAATTGTGAAAATTATGAGGCAATATACCTGTCATCCAGCACATATAAGAGAGATTATAGAGGGTGTAGTAGTATTAGAGAAAGGCTAGACAGGAAAGTTGCTAACACTGAATTTTATATAGTTAGGGATATACAGCAAGCAGTGGAAGAAATGCTGGTTAGTGTTTTTGTCTAACATCTACACAAAACACAGGGTCTGATCCTCTAGCCTTTACAATAACTTCACACATTGCCTGGTAAATAATCCATTTCTGGCCAAAATATTGAGAGCCATAGAGTTATCCATAAATAAGGATAATATCTATAATGTCTCCAAAATAGAAATAAAAGCATTTCATTCCCCAAAAATCAACCAATGAGTAATGTGTAATCAATCAGTTACTATAGCAGACAAAGGTACTAGTACAATGAAAAATTTGAGAAGTCAGAAAACATTTTTTTAAAAGTAATTTTTATTATAACTTTTAAAAATGTATTCTATTTATTGGAGTGACATTGGTTAATAAAATTAGGTTTCAAGTATACAGCTCTATAATACATCATCTGTAGATTACATTGTGTGTTCATCACCCAAAATCAAATCCCTTTTTCTCACTGTATATTTAAACCACTTCACCTTTTTCTACCTAACCCTCTCCCACCTTACCCTCTGTTACCTTCTAAACTGTTTTCTGTGTCTATGAGTTCTTATTTGTTTGTCTTGCTTGTTTGATGCTTTCAGTTTTATATTCCACATATGAGTGAATTCAAGTGGTTCTAGACTTCTTTTCATCTGACTTACTTTGCTTAGCATGATATTCTCAAGTTTTTATTCTTGTTGTAATAAATGGTAGTATTTCATCTTTTCTTATAGCTAAGTGTCATTCCATTTCATAGATGTACCACCTCTTCTTTATCCAATTATCTATCAAAGAACACTTCAGTTGTTCTCATGTCTTGGCCACTGGGAATAATGTTGCAATGAAATACAGGTACATATTCCTTTAAGAATAAATGTTTTCAAAATTTTGGGGTAGATACCCAGGACAGCTATTGCTGGCTCATGGTAATTCTATTCTTAATTTTTGAGAAATTTCCATACTGTTTTCTATAGTGGTTGTACTGATTTACATTCCCACCAACAGTGTATACCAGTTTCTTTTCTCCACAACCTCTCCAACACTTATTATTAATTGTCTTATTAATAATAACCATTCTTACAAGTGTGAGGTCAAATCTTATTATGATTTTGATTTGCATTTTTCAATAGCTAGTGAAGTTGAGCATCTTTTTATACATCTATGGCCATTTGTATTTCTTCTTGGGAGAAGTGTCTATTCAGGTCTTCTGCCAATTTTCAATGGGATTGTTTGCTATTTGTTGTTGAGTTGTATGAGCTCTTTATATATTTTGGATATTAGGTTCTTATCAGAGGTATTGTTTGCAAATATTTTCTCCCATTTAGTTGGCTGCCTCTTTGTTTTCTTGATGGTTTCTTTTGCTGTGCAGAGCCTTTCAGTTTGATATAGTCCCATTTATTTACATTTGCTTTTACTTCTCTTGCTTTTGAGGTAATTTATAAAATCTTCTGTAAGACCAAGGTCCCTAAAGTTTAGTTTCCATGTTTTCTTCCATACAATATTGTTCCATGTCTTATGTTTAGGTCTTTGATCCATTTTGAATTAATTTTGGTGTATAGTGACAAATAGCAATCTAGTTTTATTCTTTTTCTAATTTACCCAACATCATTTATTGAAAGGCCATTCTTTTCTCCAATGTATGTTTTTACTCCTTTGTCAAAATTATCTCCCCATATATACGTGGGTTTATTTCTGGGCTTTCAATACTGCTCCATTGATCTGGTGTGTCTGTTTCTTGCCATTATCACGCTGTTTGGATTATTGTGCCTTCGTAGTGTAATTTGTAGTTGGGGAGTATGATATCTCTGGCCTTGTTCTTTATTCTCAAGATGGTCCTCAAGGTCTTTTGTGATTTCATACAAATCTGATTTTTTTTTGTTCTATTTCTTAAAGAATGCCATTGGGATTTTGATGGAGATTGCATTTAATCTGTATATCGCTTTGGTTTGTGTGTCCATTGTAACTATGTTGATTCTTCCAATTCATGAACACAGAAAGATTTTCTATTTCTTTGTGTCTTTTCCAATTTCTTTTACTAATGTCTTTTAGTTTTCAGTATATATGTCTTTCACATGTTGTATTAAAAACAAATGAAGGTCACTGTCAGTAGAAGGAAGGAAATATTAAATATTAGTGCAGGACTAAATGAAATAGAGAACAAATTGACTAGAGAAAAAAATTAATGCAACAAAAAGCTGGTTCTCCAAATAATACAATTAAAAAACTTTGGGCTAGGGTTATTAAGGAAAAAAAGGAAAGACTAAAATAAAATCAGAAATGAAAGAGAAGTTACGATGGATACCACAGAAATACAAAGGATCATATAAGAATACTAACTATGGAAGTCTATATGTAACAAAATTTAATAAGCTAGATGGTATGGACAAATTCCTAGAAATGTATAACCTTGTTAGACTGAATTATAAAGAACTGGACAATCTAAATAGACCCATCAACAGTAAAATATTGAAGCAATCATCAAAAACTTCCCCAAAAGTCCAGGACCAGCTTTAATATTGAATTCTACAAAACTTTCAAAGATTTAACAGTGATCCTTCTCAAATTCTTCTAAAAATCTGTAGAAGAAGCAATACCTCCTCACTCATTTCATGAAATCAACATTACCCTAATACCAAAACCTGGCAAAGATAACACACAGAAAAGGAAAATTATGAAACAATATCTGTGACGAATACAGATAACAAAATTTTAAATAAAATAATATGAAATGGAATACAACAATACATTAAAAACATAATACATCACAATCAAGTGAGGTTAATACCATGGGCTCAAGGATGTTTCAACATATTCAAATCAAATAATGTGTTACACATCAAAAAATAAATGATAAAAATTATATAATCATATCAATAGATGCAAAAATATTGATAAGGTACATCTATTTATGACTAAAATGCATAATAAAATATGTATAGAAGAAAAGTACCTCAACATAATAAAGGCCATATATGACAAACCCTCAGTTAATGTCATACCCATGGCAAAGAACCTAAAGCTTTTCTTCTAAGGTTAAGAACAAGATAAGGATGCCCACTGTCACCACTGTTATTCAAACAGTACTGAAAGTCCTAGCCAGAGTAATCAGGCGTTAAAAAGAAATAAAACGCATCTAAATTGGGAATGAAGAAATTAAATTGTCATTTTTTGAGGATTACATGATTCTTTATATAGAAAAATCCTAAAAACTTCAAGAAAACTCTTAGAAATAATAAACAAATAAAACAAAGTTTCAAGATACAGCATCAATGTATCTTGCATTCCTATATAGAAAAAAACGATTCCTTTTGCAAATGCAACCAAGTTACAACTTTTTCAGATGAAAAACTATAGCCAAAAGTGGACACATGAAAAATAAAACCTAACAACTTTTTCAAAGGCTATTTTTGATGGCATCTTATCTGGAATCACCTAGGGTGAGGTGATCCTTAGTAAGTTTCATAATGAACTAGAACATTTCTTTTAAAATGTAAATAATTTTGTTTTAATTTATTTGTTAAAAATATTTGCAATATGTTTCATAAATATTTTTAATGATTTAAGGTTTTTTACTCTTTACCTAACATTAATTTAATACCTTTTTATGTATAAAATATCATTTTATCATTATGTTATCTATAATTATGGTTTGCAATAACATTGTCTACCCATTAATAAATGAAGCAGGCATGAAATGCCCCATTGGAAGGCACGTTATTAGGAGGGTTGCATATTTCTGAATATTTCCTCCATCAAATCTGAACAAGATGGCTTTT
>PVJL010019399.1:0-13931 GCA_004026885.1 Lyroderma lyra | reverse complement strand
AGTCAAGCTCCGAGTCTGCAAGGCTGCATCCTTAGTCAGGAGAGCAAACTGGGTCGGTGCCACGCTCACAGAAGAGCCCTCCCCTCAGGTTCCTAGTAGTTCTGAGAACACCTTTCACAACCTTTAAAACTCAAGGTTAACAGGGCTCCTCAGACTGCGGAACCCTGACATGGTTTTACAGAAACACATACATGAGATCTTTAAACATAATTTACATATGGCGTGATTCCAGGTTTGTTGAAAATTTTATGTGTGAATAAGTATGTTTACGATATAAGACTAGAAAAAGTCTGAATGAACATATTAACGACGATGATGTCTTTGTGGTGAGTTTTTTGATACATGTTTTCATTGCTCATTTTGCATTTTCTAAAATTATTATATAATTTTATGGTTTACCATAAAAATCATATTGCTTTATAAAAACATATAAACCACATAAGTATTTAACATAATATACAACTTTTATAAAAAACACGAAAGTATCTGTAGTCCTTATATGCCCTATCGACAATATGGAATTTAATAAGAAACCTTAAATGTCTCGTACATTGACAGGAGGGGGTGAGCATCAGCAGTACCTGTTGTGCCTTCTCTTCATTACACACAATGGCACGTATACATTTTAGCCTTTTTTTTTTTTTTTAACAGAGTGGCACTATTAGAACAAAAATCAGCCGTCATTACGTCTTTTGTCTTGAGACACTATTCTATAAAACCAATTTCCTGTTGTGGTCCTGGGAGGGCAGCTGGCACGGACCCGCTGAGCCGGAGGGCGTGAGCGCGGTGCCATCTGGGCGGGACCGGGCGGCCCGGGGAAGAACCGGGTCAGCTTGCTCACCACTCCGCCGAGGACCCGGACAGGCACATCCGTAATCCCAGCAGCCACCCGGCAGCCTGACTGCCCGAGCCCCGCTGAGCTTGCATTCCGGGGTTCCACTCTGTTCTCTCCAAGTCCAGCGGCTCTTCCGCCGGCGACACCTTCTGAAGTCCCTGGCTGAGGATGGGCCCCAGGGGACGGCCCGGTGGCTCGGCGCTGTCGCATTGAGGTCTTTCCTGGGCCTCTCACTGTTCCTCTATTTCTATTTCTTTCTTTCTTTTTTTTTTTTTTTTCCAACTTTCATTTCCAAGCACTTTTCTCCAATTCACTCTTAAATCTCAGAATTTAGACTCTCAAGTATATTTACATTTAAATGGAGTGCCGAGGCCCTTTGGCATTTGAGAAAGCTTTCGAGATTTTTAATGAACTCCTAAAAGGTTGTTGAATTGAAGTTTGCCAAGAGAAGGTCTATTCTGAACAGTGGGAAGAGGAGGTTCACTACCGAACTACCCCGTCTTCAGTCCAGGACACGTGGGAGCCTTCGGAAATCTGCAGCTGGGCCCAGCTCCTCAGCTCACACTCAAGGCCACCGCTGAAGGGCCCCTGCCCACGCTCTCAGGCTCATCTCTGAGCCCCCAGGAGCCACCCTGGTCTTTCCATTGTCTTCTTCCTTTGCCTTGGTGTGGGACATCCACTCCTTCACCGACGGCCTTGTTAACATTCCCAGGCCAACGCCAATATCACGAAACTTGCATTTTGCTTGTGGATGATTTAGGGAAAAGTACGTGCATTTGTCCCCCAAACACCCAATTTGATGTTTTACACGAGCTCTCAGGAGCCGTCTAACGAAGGCACACATGCATCCCCACTCTATTTCCATAAAATAAACCTTCTGGTTTCTTTTGCGTGACTTCTGTGTGAACAGTCATGTTTACGAAGAGCTTGGCACGTCTCAGGGTCTCCACAGCTTTGCAAGCTAGGGAAAGGTAAGTGCCCTCTCATCTGGGGATTATGATGGGGATCAGGTGAGGACTCTACGTAACACCTTTGAACACTATCCAGCAAATAGCAACAGCTCAGGAAGAAAATGTTAATTATTTTTATTGACAAATGTTCTCTTCCCTGCCTCATGCTTACTTGAATAAGCTCTGTACAGATCACAGACGTCTGTGCAGCCTCTTGGCTCTCCCCAAACATTATACACCACTTGGTAACAAGGACCATGTTTTATAAGGCCAAGGACCATGCATGATATGTTATAAGCTTTTAATACACTATAGATTGCAATGCAATCAAGTTGAACCTAGAAAAACATGTAAGTTTGGGTTTATTTTTAATGGCTCCATACTTGCCATTATCTCCAAACTTGAACAAATAAAACCACTAAAGAATCACCAAGTTTGACTCTGAAATGAAAATCACTATCCTGCCTCCACGCTCGTCCTTTGTTTGGAAGATGGAAAGAGTACCCCCACGAACCACGCCGGTCCCTCTAACTGCTGGTGGTTTTCTGTGTCTGTGGAAGGCAGATGGCCACAGGGCGTGTGTCACAGCCAGACGCCATTCCTTCCTTCTAACTTAGGTGAGAGGATGACGGTGTCCTGCTATCTGGTGGGCGTACCGGGCTGTTCCCGACACAGGCCTCTGGTCCTGACCGTTGGCCTGCCAGGACTCGCGTTTCAGGCTGACGGGTGACACTGCCAGCGTCCTGTTTTCATTAGCTTTGCTCTCCCGGGCCACGGGCCCAGCACCATTAAATCACGGACACCAAGTGACGACGAAAGGAAGACATCTACGAATTAGAAACGAGTCCTTCCCTTTTCTATTCACTTGTCTCATCCCATGCTACCTTTTTCATTTTTCCTTTCATTTCCCCTGGTTCCTCGTGTACCCTTGCTCCTGACCTTGCCTTTGACTCCGTACATGTTCAGGGAGACGGCACCTGGCTGTGAGCTGAGGGCCAGCAGACCTGGCCTTGCTCTCACGTTTGCTTTCTGCTGGCTTTGTGACCTGGAGAAACTGTTTTCTCACCTTTCAAGAAACAAAACACACCCCAGAGCCTCCAAATTCCTTTCAACTCTAACTCTATTATTTCTGATTTTTGTCTAGAGATTTGCCCCCTTGGTGTTCTATTCTGAAAAATGAATCCTTTCTCCAACATTTTTTGGTGGGGAGACTTTGGTCATTATTTTATTATGTCCCTTGTTTCATTTTCTACCCAGGATTGTTTTAAAGCAAGGGTGTTCAATCTTTTGGCTTCCCCGGGCCACATTGCAAGAAGAAAAATTGTCTTGGGGCCCACACGGAATGCACTAACGATAGTAGATAAGATAAAAAATCACAAAAATTCTCATAAGGTTTTATGAAAGTTTACGAATTCGTGTTGGGCCACAAGGAAAGCCGTCCTGGGCCCCATGCAGCCTGCGGGTTTCAGGTTGGACAAGTTTGCTTTAAAGGTTAAAGAAATAATCTGCATTAACTATCCTAGTGTAATCTTCCTTCTTTTTAACTCCTTTCTTTATTCTGCCTTCTCCCTACTCTATACCATCCTCATTTTTATTCTTTCTTTTCTATTCCAAAGCCCTCTTTTATTCTCCCATTGTTTCAAAACCTCAAATTTAATTCACTAAAAAGTCCTTCCATAAGTTTATTCAATGGCTGCATAGCTGCAACAGGCCAGCCACTGAATTATTTTATTTTTGGAGAGGTCAATAAATAAAATTCCCATTCTTTGCTTGAACTTGAAACCATTAAGGAGATGGATTAAAATAACCCGAGAGGTGAAAATCAAAATATCCCTGTAAAACTGTTGGGAAAAGTTGCTTTTAGTTTGTTAGCCAAGTGACCAAAGGAGGAAGGTGACATTTCCATGAATCCTCCTACATGCATTCATCAGTGGAGTTTCTTCTCTGTCCCCCAGAAAGGATAAGTGTGGGAGTGGAGTTGGGGTGGGGGCCGGCAAGAGACCAGGGTGTTACTGATGTAGTCCTGCCCCCGAGGAGCATGAGTGGTGGGGAGGAAGAACAAGATGAAGAGCTACCTGATGAGACGTGCGGAGTGCTCTGGGCAAAGGGAACAGCACAAGGAAGCTTGGGGCCATGTAGAGAGCTCCAGTGTGGCCAAGGGACTGGACGATGAGACGGAATGGCACTAGATGATGGGGAAGGCCATGGCACAGCCCAGGTCACGCCAGTTAGAACTTCAACTGCACCCTAATGGCACCAAAAAGACCCTGTGGGATTTTAAGCATCTATAAGACCCCCTATAGATGTAAGTGAAGATGTAAACATGGTACATTTTGCCTATGTCCCTAAATGTGCCTATTAAGATGAGCTTTTATATATATAAAAAAAATTTTTTTCCCTTGAGAGGAACTCTTCAATCAGCCTTGAATGTTGTTTGTTACATCTCTCTTATTTTTCTTCCTCATTTTCCATCTCTCTTCATTCCATCTATAAATCTATAAATAAGTGCATTCTTGGGAAGAAATTGAATACTGTCATTAGATGACTACCCTGTGACTGTTTCTTTCGTTCCTACTGTTCTATCCACAAAGCTGAGCTTTGATGCCTGTGGCTGAAGCTAAGACCTCACTGTTCATGGAGTCGGTATAAAAATAGGCTTAGAGAAGTCACGACTGGCTTGTGAACTGCAGCATGGTCAAACCAGTGTGACTCACCTATCAAGTTTAATATCCCAGGTGGGGACAGGTCGTTCGTTTGGCCTCATGCTGTTGCAGATAACGATTGCAGTAACATCATCATTGTAAAGCTGTGTTTCTATCATAAGGAAATGTCAGCCTTCGCCCCACTCATTTGTGTCTTTGGCCTTCCTTCCTTCCAGTTCTTTCTGCTCTTGGACACAAGATAAGCCCTTCTTGGGCACTGCTATGATTTGTCCCACTTCCAAATTCAAGAACTTTCCATAACTCATCCAGTGAATATGGAACCTGAAGACTTGACATTGTACCTTGGCTTCTTGATGCAAGATTCATGTGACCTTGGGCAAGTCGCTTTCATCTCTGTAAAACGGGAATATTCCCTGAGCATCTTACAGGTTTATTATGATGATCTACTTTGAAAGCATGTTAAAGAGTTGAAAACTCTAACATGATAGCCAATGTGAGTCGTAATTTTTCTCACAGGGTGAAACTCAATGTTCTACTCTGTTGTTCGAAGTCTCAATTAGGTTGTTACTTAAATCTTCAACCTTTTATCTTCTTACATGCAAAGGAAAAGCTTGCTGCCGAAAGCAGAAAACTGGCAGCTGTCATTCACAATGACCCGCCTCCATGGCGCCTGTCATTCATGAGCTCCACAAGCTTGGAAGAGCTGCCCAACCCAGCTGAGCACCAATCTCAGCACCAATAAAGTGCTCACTCTTAGGCACATACCCATCTTCCAGTGTTATTTCTTGGATTATACAAAGTAGTGGTAAATGATAAAAATCTAGCAAAAGACAAAAATATGCTTTCTACTTGTTTAGAGGGTTCCACTGCGCCTAGCAAAGCCCTGGACACATAACAGCCTCTCGAGCTCAGTACATCCAAAGCAAGAATTCATTCTTTGCTTCCCAAGCCACTCTTACATTCTCGATCTCAGCAAATAGTTTCAATCTCCTACTGCTAGAAACATTTCTGCTTTTCCACTCCTCCCACTCTTCCCCATCCTCCCCCACATTGTCAGTCACCGAACCCTATTGATTCTAGTAAATACCTTTGAAATACTCCTGCTACTCCTTTATATTTAGACTGTATATATATATAAAGATGACTACATCAGTCTCCTTTCTAGGCTTTTCCATTTCAAACTCTCTTCGATGTGTCATTCCATCTGTTGCCTAGTTACCAGAATGAGTTTTCTCAAATAGAAATCGAGTATGACTTGTTCCTACTTGAAGGTGTACTAAGCTTTCCGCATGAGGCTGGGAGACTCTGACACAGACTCTGACAGGTCCTATCTCTGTGGCCTCAGCAGAATTCTCTTTCAGTTCCTCAGTTTTTTCAGGGGGTGGCCATGAGCATGTCCCTCGCAGGTTTCTGACTGCAGGGAGCAGAAAATGAACTAATGGTCTCAGATGCTGCACACTGAAGTATGCTTCCACATTCATGCTGAGACTGTGCATCCCACAGGTTCTGCCAAAAATGCCTGAGGACAGCAGGGCTGCTACCAAAGACCTATTTCTGGGACATAAGACTCCCCTGTCCTCTCTCTTTGGCCTGAAGACTCCCCATCCCCCATGCCGAACCTCTACAGACCGATTACAGTTTTAAACTCTTTCACTCACATGCCTTCCCTCCTTATTACCTTCATAAAAAGTTAGACCTGAATTGTGGTCTGTTAGCTCTACTGGCCTCTCCCATATCTTCAATTGTGTCTTGACATTAGCTTCTCTAAGGATGAGACTAATCCCCTTCATTTGTAAAATAGATGTAATGATACACCTACTCTATAGGATCACTATGAAGATCACACATTATATACTAGGGTGCCAAAAAAAATGTATCCACATTTAAGAAAATGTTATGTATGTATTACATAAATACTGATGGCAACCACTTTGAGCACCTCTTGTAATTGCAGAAGTCAAATGTGACTTGTATTCATCTTTTGTTATCAGTATATATTGAGGATTTCAATTGTAATAGAGTTTTTTCCTTTCTTAAACTGTGTATACATTTTTGGGGGGCACCCTTTGTAGCTATAAAGCACTTATAATGAAGGCAGCATCTATTTGGTACATAAAACAGTTTTCTGCTATTGTCCTCATTATTACTTTGCTACTCACTCACTATAGCATCCTTTCCCATGGATCCATTTATATGTATCATCAATCTATCTACCTACCTATTAACTGATTGATAGAGATAGATGGATAGATAGATAGACAGATAGACAGATAGATAGATAGATAGTTACAGATATCCTTCTCTGCTACAAAAAAATGTCCCTTTTATTCCAATCTTGCAAAGTGCTACTTATCCATTGGGGTTCAGCTCTGAAGTCATTATCTGTGCAATGCTTTCTTCAACTCACCTCCTTGTTTCTCTGATAACTCTCTGTACTTCCCTCTTCTACCACTTTAATTAGCACGAATTCCATTTTGGGGCCACAGATTATTTATCTGTTGTAACCGCTAGAGCCTAAATTCTTCAATGACTTCCATTTTGTCAAATCTGTTTTTAGTGACTAGTACTTTGCACAATATCTGGCACATTTTTGAGTTTTACAGAGTAGGTTTAGAATTTTTTATTGCATAAAGGAAGGCTTGTACATATGCATTACGTTGATTTGGTAACAATACAGGAAGAAAAGAAGCCACACTATCACTCATGCTGGGCCATCTGAGCTTTCTTTGCTTGCCTAGCATCTGTAAGAGTTGGACCTTCTTAAATTTTTCAGTATCAACCATGTTAAATGGCTGTCCTTGGTTTTAGTGGGAAGGCATTCCTAATGAAAAATACATGCTATTCTTCCATAAATCACTTTGTCCTTGTACTCCTTTAGGCTTCAACAGGCTGTAATTCTAAGCCAAAAATCAAGCAGAAGCTACCAAGAATTCGACATTACTCATGTTCATAGTTTTACTTGATCTTTCAACAAGGAATTTAATGAAAAAAATCTTGAGAAGATGAGGCTGAAGCAATGTAATTCCTTCACATCTGTCCAAATGTTGTGCTCCATATTTGTGTCCAGCTGGTCCTTTTTAGCCTGCGTATTCATGGACCTAATTATACCTTCTTACATCAGCACTACTAAATGACAAGATGCTGATAATAAAAACTTCCATTTTCTTTCATTTATTAAACAAATATTTATTGAGCACCTTCTATGTACCAGGCACTGTTCTGAGCACCGAGTAAATAGTGCACATAATACCCAAATAAACCAAAATAAAACCAAGTAAACATCCAACCAAAAACCTGCCCGCCTTCAGGGAGCTCACACAGTGGTGGGGGGAGACACGATAAATAGATACAAGCGTAGGATGTCAGATGGTGATCAGGACGGTGGAGAAAAGTACAAAAATAAAACAGGAAGGGAATACAGAGCACTCAGAGTTCAGGGCATGTAATAATTTTGAAATATGATGATGAATGAAAGCTGTGTTGGGAAGAGAACATTTGAACAATTAGCTGAAATGGTTCAATAAGTGAACCAGAAGGTAGCATGGGAATGGTGTACCAGAAAGGACAAACATCAAGAGTCACGTCTCTGAAATCAAAACATATCTTGCACATTCCAGGATGTCAAGAAGCCGTGGTGGTTGAAACAGGAATTCTAAACGGAGAAAGTGGTAGGAGCTGAGGTCAGAGAGACAATAGGAGTTAAACAGAGGGCTCGGTAAGGACCCTGAGGGAGATGAGGAGACCCTGGAAGATTGTGAATGTGCTTTCAAAGAGGTCTGTGTTTCCACCTAGAATCAAAGACCTTTGTATGGTGCTGCGTCTTCAGCACGAATAACGCACGGGTCTAGGGACCCAGGAGTGGAGGCAGGGATGGTGTTCTTACTCTCACGCCCTGTGAGCCACCAGGAAAATCCGAGCTTCCTGCTCCTGCAACTGTAGGCTCTGCAGTGTTCCAGGTTCTAGTTCCCAGAGAGAACACTTCCACAAAGGACAAGAGCTGTTGATTGAGCTGTGGCTGTGCCGAGGCACTCAGGTGCCTTGCATTCAGGGAGCATAGGCAAGAAGAAGAATCGGTCCTTACAGAGACCACGGCCCCTGGACCACTGAGTGGAAGAGCCGCTTTAACACGATGGCACTAAGTAGGAGTATGTTCGGTGTTGAGCTGACCCATCACGCAGTGGGGACGGTAGATGGATAAGGGCAGAACTCTGGCCTGTCACGGGGGCTCACGCTCCCCAGAGAACCGTCTGTGCCTTACCGGAAGGTAAGCCTCCTAGAGCGACAGAGGTGGCAGTGGAAGGGAGAGACGATATAGATCGGATGGCAGAGAATGGACGTGATGAGTGTCCGTCACGGCCTCTAGACTAACTGCCCTGGTGAAGAGTTGTACTTATCTCATTAACATTTATCACTCGGGAATCGGGCACAGGCTGCTCCTCAAATAAATATGAAAAGGTGGGCAGGAATGGCAGAAGAAGCGGACTTCGGGAAACACCGTGAGGCACCATCCAGGTATCTCTTCAAAGAAGGACCTCATGCCTGAGATCCTGGAGGTGTAAATAGAGAGGCTTCAGTGTCCGAGCCTTCAGGTGTTGCCTCAGAGATCTATCGCTCAAAGGCGTGCTGCTCCTCCCGGGGAAATCTAGATTAAAAGGCTGGGTGAGGTGGGCGTAGGAAGGTCTAGCTATCTCAGCCCAACGTGAGACAGCTCTAGCAGGCCCTTGGATCCCCAGAGCTCCCTCTGGGTTCATGACACAACATCAGCATCACCTGAGAACTAGTTAGAAATGCAAATCTTAGGGCCCAGCCCAATCAGAGTCTCTGAGGGTGGGGCCTAACAACCCGTATGTTAATCATTCCTCTAAGTGACTCTGATATACACTAGTTTGATGAGCAATGGTGCAGTTTAATACTATCCTTTTTTAACAGAGGAAATTCAATCTCAAAACATTCAGAGGCTCCAACAACTTGCAATAACAAAACGAATAGCCTATGTTCAAATGAGCTTGCATCTCTGTCTCATTTTACCTCTGTGCCCCATCTTTAGTTGTGATTGCTTCGGAGACCTCTCATACCCTCCTTGGCTTGGGTGTGCGACAGGAAAGCAGAAAATGGACTTGGGTACAGATAAGATAGTGTCTCTGTGGGTATAAAAAGAACAAGCAAGCTACTCAAAGATAGAAGAGCATCTCAGACTTGGTAAGCACTGGCCCCTGAGCTTCCCAAACCCAAGGGAAACCTCCATGTGGTGGAAGACGGTGTGTAGGATTCAAACACTACATGGAATTTAGACGAGAATAGATGGTCTTAAAGGGCCATTCATTCATGAGAATTTGCAATTCTATGATTCCATAATATGATGTTTGCTATCTTATCAAATAATCCAAAATTTTCCTGTGGGAAGACAAGTGTTTTGCATTGAGATAAATTCCTACTGAGCTCTGCCTCCTCCCCCTCCCTGTCTCCGAGCAAACCTGCACGTGGCCAGATGCCTTGCCTCATTTTCCACGTAGGTAGTGTTTTCAAATATAGAAAACAATTTGGTCAACTCCCTGCCGTTTCTGTTGTGCTTGGGCTCTGCAGAGGCCCAGATAATTTACGGAGAAACAGCACCTGTGTTTGCAACCAGGAATGGCTTCCACAACACAGATGAATTTCAAATGAAGGACATCTACCTCATTAAAAAATATGGAACTACATGCAAACATTGCATACCAGGCTCTACCCTTTGAGGAAAAGGAAGATGGTAGATTCAATTTTATCTGAGGAAGAGATTCTGGGATTCTTGTGTTCTGAGGTTTTATCCTACTAGGTCGATTCTTTTTTCCATTTATGCAAACAAATTGTGGGGTGTACTCATTCCTTCATCGAGCAAGTATTAATTCATTTAGTGCCTGTTATATCAGGAGTCATAATCATAAATAGGTACGTTTTATTGGGGGGGACACAGTGAACTTGAAATTCAACATGGAAGGTTAAACACTGGAGTTTATCTCTGCTTTCATCTAAAATTTGGATAGACCAACGATGGCCCGTGGACTGACCACCTGTTTTTGTAAAGAAAATTTTATTGGAACATAACCAAATGCATTCATTTACATGTTGTTCTGTGGTGCTCTGTTTATCTTTCTGTTTCATTCTCTTTATTTTTCCCTGTGTTTAATTTTGGACAGTTTTTAATGTTATGCTTTCATATTTACTCATCTTTTTGTCTTAAATGTTCGATCTGCCATTAGTCCCATTCACTGATTTATTTCATTTCATACATAATACTTTCCATCTCTGAAAGTTAGATTTGGATTTAAAAACAAATGTCTTCCATGGATCTGCTTTGGGGATTTAGTGTCCTGCTCGTTTTAACGTCTGTATCATTTCTGAGTCGGTTTACATTGATTAGCTTGCCCCATTCATTATGGGTCTTCTTTTCCTTTTGTTTTGCTTTTTTCTTTTTTTTCCATTCCTGGTCATTTCTATTTGACTACCCGAAATTGTAAAGTTTATCCTATTGGTGGTAATGGCTATTTTTGAATTCCTATAAATATTATTGGGCTTTGTTCTGAGATGCAATTAAAATCTCTGAGGCCAGGAAAATGAAATTACTGGGAAGAGGATTAGAGGAAACAGTACCTAACAACCACTCCACAGGGCCAGGATTTACCGTTCGGCTCGAAGACAAACTAGCAAACAAAGGAACAAACAAATACGACAAAATACATGAAACAATGGTTTTATTTTTATTTATTTTTTTAAATTCATTTTTATTGTTAGACTTATTGGGGTGACATCTGTTAGCAAGGATTACATAGGTTTCAGGCATACAATTCTACAGTGCATTGGTTTTAAAGTCAACGAACGTGAGTCAAGAAAAGACGGGGATCCCTTTACGATGAAGAACAAAGCCGGTGAAGCAGAAGTGGGGGTCTTGGAGAAATGACTCGGTGGGAAAGAGCTGGAATGCCACGCTAAGGAACTGGAACATTCTCCAGTTCAAGGTTTGCCACTCAGTGTACCAAAATGTTAACAGCTACCTCTGGCCACAGCAAATGTACCTGTTTGTCCCTGTGCGTCACACTGATATTACTGATACCATCGTTTTCTGTGTCCCATCGAGGAACAAGCTAGGGTAGAACTTTCTGACACTTCAGGTTTCCAAGGACGGTTTTTAAGACAAGCAACAGGAATGCACTTCATTGCGTAAGGAGCACACTTTACCTAGATATATGGACATAGATACATGTAATATGTATGTAATCATTTTGCAACATATACATGTATTGAATATTGCATTGTACACCTGAAGCTAATGTTATATGTCAACCATATATCACTAGCAACACCAATCCGTCAATCAATCATACTTGTAGAGGAGTAAAAAGGAGATTTGAGAGGGAAAGAAAGATAAAATTAGGAAAAAAAAGTTAAAAGGACTATGAAATGCCTAAGAGATCAGCCGATTTTATTTTGCTATTCAGGGAAGTAAGCAGCCACGAAGAGCCACTTGGGCTACTTACAACTCTGGGACCGGCAATCCCCGAGGAAAAACCTGCCAGCCCTTGGAGAACCAGATTTGCTTGTTTTTAAACCCCACAGCAGATGCGCAGAGATCTGGGAAATCCATTATCACCTCTAATAGCTTCTAATTAAACTGTTTTGTGTGTGTGTGAAGCTGCAGAATTAAAAAAAACTCACCAGTGCATAGTAACACCGTGAAGTATTTTCACGTGCTGTGCACAGTGACGGACAGAAGCTGCACATTCCTGCCCTGTGGCACGTGTCCCACCTCAAGGACAGGCACCTGACCAGCCCTTCTGGAAGGGACCTCAGAGACAGGGGACTGTTTGGGATGTAGTGAGTGTCCTGTCTGGCAATGTGCAAACAGGCTGCAGAGCGGTTCTGTGTGACTCTGCCCGGGGGTCTACACAGAAGAACCCCTCTCATCCCGCTCACGCTAAGCTTCGGTGTCTCCGGTGGTCTGGGCAGATACTTGGAGACGTCGCAAGATGACAGCACCATGTTGTGTCTGCTTAGTGTCTTATCACTTAAAAGTTAGTCTGTGTGATTCATTGACTCAGTCACTGATAAGTTATTGAGTTCCTGTCCACACCTGACCCTGTACCCCACCCTGGGACACAAAAGTGAGGTCACTGACCTCAGAAAGGTCAGATCCCAGGGGAGAAAAAGAAGAAAAAGAGCTACCTGAGTACCACAGTCTAAATGGGGCCGTGGCACTTGGTCCCCTGATGGTCTTTTCAGGAGGGCACGTGACTGTCCCCCACAGTTGTCACTACAGAGCCACCCACAGTGCCAGTGCTTGGCCAATTTCATGAGGTCCATAAGTAGCCCAATCTGGACTAGAACACGGTTCTTTGGGATCCTCCTCTGTTTCTCTTTAACCAACAACCCCATGTTGATCAGGATATTGTCCGGCCTTTCAGCAGAACTTTCCAGAACGCAATCCCTGGGCCCAGATTTGTGAGGAAGAGAGCAGCTGGCACTGCCTGTTGTGGGAACTTAAACTAATGACCAAGAATCACCAGCCAGTGTTTATCTGCTTTAAAACCGTTGCAGTTCAGACCAGAGAGCGGCCACCACGACCAGTCCCTCGTGAAACCAGGAAGTCACTGGGATCGGGCGGCAAGACTGCCGTAGTCACTGCACTTAGGAGACACTCGGGGGCTGGAAACACAGGCCTGGGGAGAGCTCCGGGGGAGGGCCTTCCACGGGCCTCCAGGCACACGGGAAGGGGACCACTCCGCTTTCTCTGGGGACATGCCCTGCCTCCAAAGGAAGGCAGGCACCCCGGCGTTCACGGATGCCGCTCTTCTGAAATGAACTGGCCCTTGGCAGGGACTGAGGTTGACTGCTTCTCCTGGCTCTGTGCACTTCTTCCCCCTCTTCTTCTTTCTGGATGAAATACAAAAGGAAAAGAAGCAGCTATGCTTGGCGCTCAGGGGCCTAGACTCAGCACGAATACTATTCAGCCCAGAGCGGGCTCCAAATGGCATTCACTGAGCACTTGTCCCAGGTTTGGTGCCCAGTGCTTTCACGTGCCAGTATCCATACCTACATTTGTAGGTATTACGTGTGCACACGTACATGGGAAGAAATGGGATGAGTTAGAGTTATGTTACACACACGCATGCACACACACACGCGCATATGCACATGCACACACACACATGCATGCACACACGCACGCGCACACACACAGGCACACACACGCGCACACACAGACGCATGCACACACACGCACACTCACGCGCATACGCACACACACGCACCCACACACGCACACACACAGACGCATACACACACATGCATGCACACACACACGCACGCACACACACACGCACGCACACATGCGCACGCACACACGCACGCACACACACGCGCACAAACACACACGCGCGCACACACGCCCGCACACACACGCCCACACACACGCCCACACACGCCCGCACGCACACACGCACACAGACGCAC